>MU551540.1:1146779-1177267 GCA_024362625.1 Silurus asotus | reverse complement strand
CACAGCATATAGAGATAAAACACACACACCCACACACACACACACACACACACCCACACACACACACACACACACACACACACATTTATATATATTTGGTTATAATACAAGGGGATTCCCTCCTTCACAGCAGTAATCCTCCACTGTACTCGTCTTCCTCACACCAGCATCGACTCTCCTCCAAGGCAAAAAATTGTTTTTTCTTTTAATTTAAGATTAATATTGTAACAAAACAGTAAAACAACAAATATCATTTATCAATGTATTACTATACTGTATTACTGTATACTATAATGTATTTTTTATTTTATATAAATATTTTCATATGCATTATCTGAATTTACATGATTTCTTATGGGTCATCGTTGAACAACTCCCTCCAGCTGCAGCACAATGCAGGGGTTTGCTACAGTAATAACATAATAATAATAGATCTCTTTATTAACAATGAAACACAGCGATACTGCTTACTGAAAAGGGTTTCACGATCGCTCTCATTAGCAGTCAATTCCCACATTGTTCCTCTTTCCAGTTGTCATAACAAAAACAAATGACATCAATGCCTTTAAGTTTATGCAAATCGAAACTGAGGGGGAGGAGTATAAAAAACAAAACCAGCGAAGCATCCAGTCACTTCTTCGCTCCTATTCTTCCAGAAAAGAGCTTTCACAATCCCAGATAGCAGCAGCTAGCGTGTTGTTTGTGGATGGTAATAATTCCAGGTTCAGGTCATTGAAGAAAAAGAAACAGCCAGACGCTGACCTACAAGGAAAAAATCCTCCCTTGACGAGAAGAAGTTTGTAGACACCATGGGGAGCAAGGTAAGAGCTTGTGGTGTTGGTTTTTAAATATATATCCGACTCAGTTTTACTCTTAACAATACTCTTGTACTTATAACCTATAAAGCCTCTACCAGCACCACCTCCACCTCCACCTCCACTTCCTGATACGCTACGCTGTTCATCCTCTCTACCAACCTGCCGTCCTCCTCCTTCCTGCCCTCTGGCAGCAGCAATGGTCTTCAATCAAGGGAATGGCGCGAACCCACCACCCAGCCAGCAGCAGTATGTATGAATACTAACAGCAGATCGATGTGGTTTAATATAGAATCGTCTCTTGGATGAAATTTTACACCTTTAAACTCATTTGTGACCATAAAAAGAGGCATTTTTCTTTTACTTTTTTTTTTCCTCCTGTTTGAACGTTGCTGAGTTCCACCCCTGATGATTCAGAGCTGCTCACATCTAAAATGCGGAGTCATGAGATATGCGTCACACGCGCCTGGACCAATTTTAGATTTTTAATTTTTTTATTTTTATTGCGTGCCTTTTTTTAGTCCATTGAACAGGAGTGGGACTAAAAATAAATAGTTTACAATATGACTGCAGTATGTCTCTCTCTTTCTCTCCCTCTCTCTCTCTCTCTAAAGGTCCGGCTCAGGCAGTGGTAATCTCCAGCAGCCTTCTCCAGCAGCAGGTAATTAATACTCCTCACATGCAACCAGGGCACGATCTCAGTTTCGTGCCAATGACTATTGAAAAAAATGTCTTCGGGTGTTTATTTTTTTGTCCTGACCATCAATTCATGTGTTATGTGTGTTGCAGTCGGGGTGATAACGACCGTGAACCAGGTTTGTCCAAGTTATTACATTTATGCTACTTGGCAGACGCCATTATCCAGAGCGATTTACAGATGATTACACGCTGTTTTCTTTCTTCCTCTTCCTTTTATCACACTCTCTCTATTATCACCAAACCTTCATCTTAAAAGGAATCCCCTCCATTGCCAGAAAGCCTTTGAGGGACTTTTTTTTTTTTTTAAGTTATGCTAATAATAAGCTGAACGTGTTGCATCTGTGGAAATGATGCCTTCTGAAACCAGAATCTGAAATCATAGCCCTAATAATAGTGTTCAAGCTATCAAGTCAAGTCAAGTCAAGTCAAGTCAAGTCAGCTCTTTCCAGAGATGGTCAAGTCAAGTCAAGTTTATTTGTATAGCGCTTTTCACAACAGACATTGTCTCAAAGCAGCTTTACACAAATCAACAGTGATGGTGAATGGTGCGAATTTGTCCCTGATGAGCAGCCGTGGCGACTGTGGCAAGGAAAAACTCCCTTAGATGTTATGAGGAAGAAACCTTGAGAGGAACCAGACTCAAAAGGGGAACCCATCCTCATCTGGGTGACATCAAGAGTTTGATCATAGATTTTCCAACAATACAGAACACTGGAGAGTGAGAACTAACATGATTACTGGAGTATAAGATTATAAGTGATGTTCTTTCTGCAGTCTTAAACAGTCTTTATGGTTAGTAGCTCCTAGTTTTATAAGCTCAGCATTTTTGATCACCACAGATCCAGCATCAGCTTCTCCATGCCAGAGCCTTTAAACACTCCAGGAGGTCCAATGTCAAAACTCCACACATGTAGCGGGATCCAAATGGCACTGGTACGTCTCTAGATGGTTCGGGATGTTTGCGAGTTCGGCATCTACTTCTTCAAAGGTCCGTAATCATCAATCTTCAGGTTCAGGTGAACCATCAATCATCAGCTATAGATATTTCACCAGAATGCTTTTGTGACATCAATTCTTCCACGGCCTGTTACCCGCTCATTACCTGGTGTTTGGGAACCTCTGCTTTAGTCCATCGTTCTCATACATATTAAATATAATGGCTTGTTTTTGTGTAATGTTTTAAAATAGGGATCCATCAAATAGCAGCAAAATTTGTATCTGAATATCCAAATGTAAAAAAAAGACTGACACAACACAAAGTCTAGTGCTAGATATAGATGCCAGGATACACACACATGCATCTTCTTCTTCTTCCTCTTCTTCTTCTTCTTCTTCTTCTTCTTTCAGCTTTTCCCATTAGCGGTCGTCACAGCAGATCATTCATCTCCAAACCCCCTGTCCTCTACATCTGCATCTTTCAAACGATTTTCCTGCATGTCTTCCCTCACCACATCCATAAACCGTACACACACACACACACACACACACACACACACACGCACACACACACACACACACACACACACACGCAGGATTAAAAAGCTTCACGTCCGATTATTGATACATTGAGATGTGTCCTAATCTGTTCTAATCATCCCTAAATCCTTTTTGACTTCCCCTCCCTCTCTCTCTCTCTCTCTCTCTCTCTCTCTCTCTCTCTCCCTCTCTCTCTCTCTCTCTCTCTAGAATGGTTCTACTGTCCCCTTGCAGGAGACAAATCCCATGTCCACATACATACCCGCTCCAGACACTCTGCAGACCCAGCGTAAGTCCACTCAAGGCTCCCTCATTAACTCTTCTCATAGTGTACATTTCATTCTATATTACAGAGTAACTGCTCTGTGAAAGGCTTTTATTTTTCTTCTCAGAACATTTGCTTTGTATTTTTATTTTCTTTCTAGAAGAGGACCAGGTGAGTCCAGAGGATGCTGAAAAGGTCAGAACACACACAAAACACACATTAAGAAAAGGACGTGTCTTTAACCTAACTTTACATTCAGATTTGATCATTTATTAAACATTGTCTTTATGTTGCTTGTGTAATGTTTGCAGCTGAATGAACCGGTGCAGGAGAGCGCGGATGGAGAAGGAACAGGGGATAGCGATACGGCTTGCGTGGGAGCTCAAGCAGCCCCTTGAAAATACCAAGTAACAGGTAAGGAACTGATACATATATACATATATACATATATTTACATAATTATAATAATAATATTTTAATAGATATATATATAATAAACCGATTAAAATATTTTATCGCACTTACCGTATTTTCCAGACTATAAGCCGCTACTTTCCCCACGCTTGGAACCCCGAAGCGGCTAATTTATGGATTTTTCCTGGGTTTTTCCCGGTTTTACAAACTTTAAGCCAAATAAAACTGAACCCCATAACATTAGACCAATGAAATTGCAGAACGGGTTCAGGTGAACCAATGAAACTCTTTATATTAAATCAGATGCGCTCCCACTGAATCGGGCCGCACCACATCATAAATATGGATGATGTTCCTCTGAAGTTTGACCCGCCGCTCACTCGGACTGTCTACAGGAAATGCGAATCATTCGTCACGCTGAAAACAACCGGGCATGAAAACACACTTCACCTGTGTTCTGAGCTGCACGGCATCAGGAGAAAAGCTTCACCCATGGTGATTTTTAAACGCACGACGACGCTAAAAGATAAACTCCCGAGAGAAATAGTTGTGAAAGGAAGGAGGAAGACAGTGAACTATGAATTTCTTGGTAGGCTACTGTTTAGATACAAGCCGTGTAGCAGACACTGTCTTTCATTAAAGCCTGTGTAAAATTAATTAGTGCGGCTTATAGACAGGTGCAGCTTATTTATGTTCAACATACAAATCTTTGTCAAATTCAGTGGGTGTGGCTTAATAGTCCGGAAATTACAGTACACATGATTGTTATGAGTTACATGTAATTAATCACAACTTAATCACACATTTTTATCTGTTCTTAATGTACATTAAATTTATACTTTTCAAGTGTTTGATACTCTAATCGACATGGACAAATCTAGATAATCAATTCCACAAACCCAACATTATTTTATGTACAAATTATTGTCCCTAATGTATCTGAAACAAATAACAATAATTACTACACACTACAAAGTAAAAATAAAACAAAATAACCTGCATTTTACCTTTGAAAAGTGTCCTGGCTGGTGTGAGGTAGATGAAAGGTAGGAAAGGAGGAGGGAGAAGAGGAGGAGAGGAGGAGGAGGAGGGTTATTGCTTGGATGAAGAATCTACTTCTATGAGAACACACGTGGTCACAATACTATAGTAAACAGAACTTTTACGCGAATGCTGCCTGTCTGAGGGATTCACGCCAATAAGGACCTGTTGATCGCGGGATCAAATTTTAATTACAATTTTTACTTGTCCTTCAAAGCATTTATGAAGCATGTTAGTCACAAGGTTCCAGTGGACGTAAATCATCAGGACACCAAACTGAACTTTTGATATGTTTCCACACGGATGGATTTAATTGCCGGATGTGTCCATTGTTGTGGTTGATTTTAAACTGTTTAGTGATAAAAAATATTTTTTGCCGTAGTTTCTTATTTATTTAGTTTTTATATCTGAGTAAAGAGAGCACGTTGTGTATAAATGTGTGTTGCTTTGAAGGATTTTATTTTGGCATTTTATATTTATTTCTTTATATTTTTTATAAAAATTGTCAAACGTGAGTAAATCCAAAATGCAGTTCTTAAATGATGATTTTATTTATTAGGGGAAAAAAATCTTTCTTGGAAAAGTAAATATAAGAAAATATATATTTTTTATTGTACACTGTGCAATGACAATAAATAATTCAATTTTATTCTATTTTATTCTATTCTATTCTATATAAATATTGTTCTTTCCTCTTGCATGAAAATGACTAGAATCTGGTTAGCGGCTAATGCTATAATGCTATTTTTTTGTCCAGCCTAAAGAATTTCTCTTAAAAGAAGAAAAATCCTGACAATTCCACATATCGAGGAAGTGGATAAATGAAGGATGAAAGGAATGAAGACATTTGTTAGTGTGCTGAAATAAGCAGAACAATTAAGTAGATTATATTTTAAATATCAAATGTAAAACACATACACGCTTAAATACAAATCTGTATTACCCAAATAAGGTCTAACAAATCTATAATATTGAATTGAATTTTTCCACTTACTTAATTTGATTTAATAAATTGTATTTGTGCAAATTTAATTAATTACTAAATGTAATCATTATAATAAAAGTCCTATTGCATTAATTTTATTTATTTTATATATATATATATATATACACATACATAAGTAATCTGTTTAAATGTTGCTGATCACAAATGTTGAGAGAGAGAGAGAGAGAGTGTGTGTGTGAGAGAGAGAGAGAGAGAGAGAGAGAGAGAGAGTGTGTGTGTGAGAGAGAGAGAGAGAGAGAGAGAGAGAGAGAGTGTGTGTGTGAGAGAGAGAGAGAGAGAGAGAGAGAGAGAGAGTGTGTGTGTGAGAGAGAGAGAGAGAGAGAGAGAGAGAGAGAGTGTGTGTGTGAGAGAGAGAGAGAGAGAGAGAGAGAGAGAGAGTGTGTGTGTGAGAGAGAGAGAGAGAGAGAGAGAGAGAGAGAGTGTGTGTGTGAGAGAGAGAGAGAGAGAGAGAGAGAGAGAGAGTGTGTGTGTGAGAGAGAGAGAGAGAGAGAGAGAGAGAGAGAGAGAGAGAGTGTTTGTGTGAGAGAGAGAGAGAGAGAGTGTGAGAGAGAGAGAGAGAGTGTGAGAGAGAGCGTGTGTGTGTGTGTGAGAGAGAGAGAGTGATGTATTATGAACTTGAGTAAAAGTAGAGCTGCACTTGGTCAAATATTACCATGTAAAATTTTAATGTGTTTCCTTTAAACTTTCACTTCAGTAAAAATACAAACGTATTTGCCTTTAAATGCACTTAAGTATCCAAAGAACTATAATTAATTATGCCTATAATGTCCATTTATTATTGAAAAGACGCTAATATGACTCTCAGCACACGGATCTATTAATAGAATGATATTAATGAGTCAAACACTGATTGATTTCTATTACAATGATCTTGTGAAAATCTTCAAATCCGAATCCGATTTATTGGCTAAGTATGCATGACCATACAAGGAATATGTTTCCAGTTGACCAGTTTCCTGTTAGCACAGCAATACTGCACCGAAACAAGACATAGACAAATACAAACATGATTACATTTAAGACAACTAAAGGACCAAGTATAAAAGATAGTACACAGTCAGCCATGACAGAAAGTGACACAATAATGCACTGATTGGTCAGTTGGATAAAGAAGCAAATCGCACATGGATATGAGATTTCAAGACTAATGCAGTTATGATAACACTTAACACAAGTAGACATAACTAACTGGCCAAGCAATCAGATTGTACACATTGGCCATGCCAGAACGTGGCATTATAGTGATGTTCCAGTTAATTAAGGAAAATATACTGCACAAAGTAGAACTTAAATTAGTGGAAGTTGTAGCTCAGTAAATAAGATGTTGGACTACAGCATCTTGATGTGCCACACCTGTGAATCAGCATCTTGATGTGCCACACCTGTGAGGTGGATGGATTCTCTCGGCGAAGGAGAAGTGCTCACTAACACAGATTTAGACAGATTTGTGAACAATATTTAAAAGAAATAAGCCTTTTGTGTACATAGAAAAAGTTTTAGATCTTTGAGTTCAGCTCATGGAAAATGGGGCAAAAACAGAGTGGTCACTTAATGACAAGAAAAATGATGAAGTGCACAGAATATCTCCGTGTTCTTATATTTATATCTTGATGCCACCTGGCATCCATTTTTTTTTTACCTCCCTGAATTCCCCTTATTTCTTTAGATCTTCTTTCTCTTTCCTATATTTTTAATTTTTTCCCTGACCTCCTGACCTTGGATCTCAAACACTTAAGATTCCATATTTGGCCTTCATGTTCTCCTCAGTTAATCTTATTTTCAGCCTTGTTCTGTTAAAATTGTAAAAAATTGCATTTGTATAAAATCCTCTCTTTTCCCTAATTTGATTCATGTGCTCTGTGCCTCAACAAATTTTGTGGCCTTTTTGCCTTCCTGCATCTGCAATGTGTACATTTCTGCTTTTATTCTCATTTTTATTACTGTTTCTATTCTACTACTATTGGGTCAAACTAATATCCTTCTTTTTCTTCTTCTTTCGGCTGCTTCCATTAGGGGGCGCCACAGTGGATCATCCGTCTCCATACCCCCTGTCCTCTACATCTGCCTCTTTGACATCAACTACGTGCATGTCTTCCCTCACCACATCCATGAACCTCCTCCTTGGCCTTCCTCTTTTCCTCCAACCTGGTGGCTCCATCCTCAGCATTCTTCTACCAATATAACTCGTGTCCCTCCTACTTGGATTATATGTTCATATATGCTTAACTGTTGTTCTACTTATTCGTCTTAGTATTTTGAGGTTAGATGTTAGAGCTGACTGTGTCGTATGGCCTTGAGTGATAATATTCACAGGCTTATTATCTTGTTCCTTCTTTAGTTCTTATAACTTAGTTAGTTATGCCAAGTTCTTATGAGGTGGTCCTTCACATCTTATGTCTAGTAAATTTTGATGTTGACTCTCACTAACTTTTCTTTATTGATTTCTTTTATCAAGCTTCTCCTTGCAGAGGTTCTGGCACAGCTCTTAGAAGCGTTCTCCAAAAACAGTATTGCCAGTTTCAACTCGACAAGGTTGCACATTTGATTGAGCATCTATCTCCCCCAACTGTTCCAGATAACCCCTTCCTGCCTGCTCGCATCATGCAGCACACATGATACGGGCACACAGACCTCACCTGACCTCCCTGCTGTTTTCCACCAGGACACACAAACTGGCGATGAAGATTCTGACGGCCTTCGCACACCTACATCAACTCTTCCTCCTCTCACTCCGCACTCCACATCTTCTCCTGATCCTTTCTGCTGGTCTCCAACTGATTATTCACCAACTTCCCCCATTCTATCACTTACTTATCATCTTCCCATACCTTCTAATGAGTCTGATCTTAATTGCTCTGCCATGTCTCCTCCAACTTCTGAGGCCTATGAGCTTTTTAACCCCAATAAACCTGCTGAAATCTGGTTGGGTGATGGATTGTAACCTGTTAGAAGACATTTTGCAAAAGCCTGTACTTTTCTCAAAGTCATTAGTTCACCTCTTAAAAGTATTTGTGTCTATGAACATCTCGTTACCATCAGAAATTTCTTTTGTCATTGTTCACAAACAAAATCATCAGAATGTTGTCATGTTGTTTGGATGATGGTGCACAGTTTCAGTATTTCTTGATATAAACTATGGTTTGGATCACAATAATTGAAAATGCACAAACTCGCCCTTATTAGCGACCTTCAAGAATCTTCTCCACAATTGATCAATTCAACACATTTATGGAAAAAAGTTCAATAGAAATGTATGCTTAAGCGTATGCAATACACCGAAGCTGAGATGTTTCGGGGGTTGAGACTATTCACGTAAAACCAGTAGAATATATTTTGATCACCATGACATTTACAAGTGATAATGTAATAAACAGCAGACACTTGTACACAATCAATTATATGAATGTACCAAAAGGGAAATGTTTTTATGATGTGCACAAGTGACGACATGACGTGGAGGTTGAACAAGTAGATTTGAGAATTTCAGTTCTGATCTGAGAAACGCTCCGAAGCAACTGAGAAAAACTGCAATGAATCATCAAGTGAATTACTGAAATGTTTGCAGGAAAGGAAGGAAAACAGGTAACCACGGTCATTTATTTATTTATTTATTTACTTGTGGGAATTCACCTGAGGTGCGCTGAAAACGGTTTAGGTAATGTTTATCTCATCGCATTGCATTATGTGACTTATACGTAAAATTTTGCATCCCAGTATATTACTGTCAGTTTGTTACTAACATTATTAACATTTTAATAAAATCCCAGCACCACCAAGTTGCCACTATGGTGCACCTCAAACCCTTAAACAGCTCATACAGGTGTATAAAAAAAAATATATAATTATGTGAAAGTGGTATAAATGGATTAAATGTTGAACTTCTGATCAGAAGATAATGGGATAAAAAAAATTATAAATCACAACACCACCAAGTGCTCACTGCTGTGTCCTTGAGGCCCTTAAATCTCAATAAGATAAGTATACAGTAAATCCCTGTGGATAAGGATGTCTGGCAAACACCATGTGTATATATATATATATATATATATATATATATATGCAAATCTTAGCTCACGCTCCGGTGGCGCTAAAACCAAAGCTATCGAGTTGATGCAGAGCTTCTCTGTGGATTGTAAAGCTTGTCTTCTCTGATCTATTTAACACTGCATGAACAGCTGCATACATAAGCAGTGCATGATTACAGTGCAGCTCCAGGAATAGAAAAAGTTGGACAATATAGTCATATAAAGACGATATAGAATGTCCCCCTTAACGTCTTGTAATCATGTCCCTGTTTGGAGCAGTAACTGTGGAATGTGGAATGGGAGGTTCAAAAAGAAGCGTATACCAGCCTTTTAGGCGGGTGTCCACAAACTTTTGGCCGTACAGTGTTGGTGGGGCTGATGGACATCTGGGTTTTAAGTCGCTGTGCAAATTTGTGTTTAATATATATATATATATATATTATATTTATGATTTAGCCAATGGCAAAATATCCAAAACTGGATGAAGGACAGTGTGTGTGTGTGTGTGTGTGTGTGTGTGTGTGTGTATCAGATCTGCTCTGTAACAGTTTTAAATCAAGATGTAAATAAGTGTATAAGTGTTTTTAGTGTAAATGTTTATTGTAATATTATTTGTTGTAAAATTGATTTTTTCCCTCTTATTTAACTTCTTTATTTTATTGTCATCCAGAACCAGGAACCAGTTTTATACTCTTCATTATCCTCATCATCATCTTTATTACGTGATTGATTTTATATTCAGGTTGTTTTAAATGAGCCTTTAATCAATTATTCACTTTCTTACAGCTTCCTTTCTTCATACTTTCTCGTTCACGTCTTTCTTTCTTTTTATTCATTCCTTTACTCCTCTTTTTACCTATTTTTTCATTCCTTTTTTTATTCGAAAAAAAGCCTTCTTCATCTCTTCCTTTTATTTCTTTCCTTCCTCCCTTCTCCCCTCCTACCCACATTTTAGTTCTATTTTAATTCCTTCCTTTTTAATTTTAGTTTATTTCTTTCTTCCTTCCTCCTTCCTATTTTCCTCTCTTCTTCTACCATCTATCCATCCATCCATTCATCCGTTCTCTTCTATCCTTCCTTCTTCATTCTATCCATCCACCCATGCTTTTTTTACCTTCTTTCCCTCCTGCATTTTTTTTTCTTCCATCCTTCTCTCGTAATAACAAGCGTACTTTATTTCTTCCTTCCTTCTTAATGAATTACTTATTTTTTTTAATGACTTCTGAGACACATCACTGCAGCTCAACACACACACACACACACACACACACACACACACACACACACACACACACACACACAGCACTCAGGCATTATTAATGCAGTCAAGAACATCATTTATTCAACCAGTTGCTCTTTACAAACTTTTTTTTATTCTTTATAATGGAAAAAGAATCTGTAGTTAACACATGCACATTTGCCTGCGGGCTCTGAGGGGTCTGGAGCTAAAACGACTGAAACACAAGCTTTTTTTTTCTGAAAACACAGGACTCGGGGATCCACTCGGGGGCGCTATGACTGAAACCCCTCTGCAGCTCGGAAAAGTACGAAAGCGTCAATGAAGCGAAAAGTAAAAAAAAAATGTTTGAATAAAAAACAAGGTAGTTAGAATTAATTTAGTTTCGACTGATGGTATGCCAGAGTGGGAATATTTATTCTCATGTCCTAAAAAAAAAAAGAAAAAAAAAAGAAAAAACTCCACTTAGAGCAAATCTCTGATCCTCTGTAATATTAATACTGACTTCGGCTGAATTAAAACACGCCTCCTGAACTCACGTCCAAAGCGAAATGTGGTGGACAAAAAAAACAAGGAAACCCTGGAAGTTTTGTGTAGTGTGACTATTTAAGTGCATTTCACATTAAGTGCATTCTGCCTCATAAGGTGCTTTCAGCAAGTCATCAGTCAACATGTTCCTTTAAAGTAGCCTGGCTTTTCCAAATCAACAAAGGTGCTTTTACAAGATTTTTTTAATTTTTTTATTTTTTTTAGTTTAAGGTCTATGGTTCCCTTAGAGAGAATCTTCTGGACCGTACCCTGATAGAAAATCATCAAAAAAAAAAAGTCAGATATACTACTATAAATTCATAACACAAATAAATAAAAAATAACGTAAAATGACGCCGAGCTGCTGAATTCCCCCTCCACCCCGATGTCCTGCGTTTACAGCCAAGCCATTTCACACACAGTTTGGTGGAAGCCAGGCGACAAAATATTGGCCCCCTTCTTCCACTTGTTGGGACTCACGTGACCGTGACGTAACCCCCCTGAGCCCGAACAGGCCACATTTCACTTACACTAGCAGTAGAAACGGAGAAGCGGCAGAACAGGAAGAGGGGAGATCGGTATGGTGTAACAAGAACAAGCATACAGACGAGGATTTTCTGCTCAAGAGGAAAAAAAAAAAATCAAATATAAAAGCCTCGTTTTTAGGGGAAGGGGAGGGAACAGATTTACGACGGGCGGTAAGACGGACGTCTTGTGTCTTGTACAACATCTCCAGTAACGCGAGAAAGAAGGAAAAAGGAGAAATTTTTTGCCTTTACAATTTTTTTTCTTCAGTATTGAACAATAGAAAGAACTAAATCACATCCATTTCTTGTATTACTATATACTATATATATATATTTATATATATATATATATATATTTACGGCTTCGAACGAGTGAAAAAAAGGGTGGACCAGGAAAGACAGGGCGAAAACGTTTCATTTGTTTTTTAAGAATCATGTTTTACGCAGATGGACTCTGTGAACAAAAGGCACTTTTGAAGGGAACAACCTTTAAATGCTGGTTTAGTACCACACTACACTAATCACAATCACTAGGAATGGGGTGGGGGGCATTTACATTTCCAAAAAGGAAGAGAAGGAGGGTTTTTTTGGGGGGAAATGGGGTAGGATTTGGGATTTGGGATGAAGCCTGTGTTATATTCTTCCACATGATTCTACGATTCTCTGGAACGTTCCTTCTCCTTTTCCTCCAGGAAGCCGTCTTCACATTGTTTTAAAAAAAAAAAAAGTAAAAAACAAAACAAAAAAAAACCCGACAAGAACTTCTACTGATACGCATTACAACATCTTTTCGAAATCATCACGAAAAAGGCAAAAACACTTTTTGCGCGTTAGTTACGCGTTTCCATAATATACAGGAGATGAGTTGAACTGCAAAAAAAAAAAAAATAATACATTTAATTAATACAAAAATCCTGGGGTTTGGAAAAAAATAAAACAATTACATGAATGATTCAAAAAAAGTTTTTTTTTTTTTTTTTTTTTTTATATATGGAATTAAATACGGTGTCAAAAGAAATTACCCAAACTGGAACATTGCGAACTCCACCCCCCGGGTCTGTCCTATATACGTATAAACGTGTCTCAGGGGAAAGAATCTTTCTTTATTGTGGAAGAGTGAACCCACGTGAAAAAGCTTGAATTGTAATCGTTCTTTAACACATACTGTTTGGTCAAAATTGTTGATTGTTCGTCCCAAACTCTGCCTAATTATTACGATTATAAATGTGATAAAATACAGATCAATTAAATGAAAGGGGAAAACACAAGGATATAAGGAGATTTGGGATACTCAATTCATGGCCCGTGAGTCCTGAGTCCAGGACGATTTTAGAGTTTAGAACAAGTTTAAAGTCCAGGACGAGTTTAGAACCCAGGACGAGTTTAGAGTCCAGGACGAGTTTAGAGCCCAGGACCAGTTTAGAGTCCAGGACCAGTTTAGAGTCCAGGATGAGTTTAGAGTTCAGGACGAATTTAGATTTCAGGATGAGTTTAGATCCCAGGACGAGTTTAGAGTCCAGGGTGAGTTTAGAGTTCAGGACGAGTTTAGAGTCCATGACGAGTTTAGAGCCCAGGACCAGTTTAGAGTCCAGGATGAGTTTAGAGTTCAGGACGAATTTAGATTTCAGGATGAGTTTAGATCCCAGGACGAGTTTAGAGTCCAGGACGAGTTAAGAGTCCAGGGTGAGTTTAGAGTTCAGGACGAGTTTAGAGTCCATGACGAGTTTAGAGCCCAGGACAAGTTTAGAGTCCAGGATGAGTTTATTGTTCAGGACGAGTTTAGAGCCCAGGACAAGTTTAGATTTCAGGACGAGTTTATAGCCCAGGACGAGTTTATAGCCCAGGACGAGTTTAGAATTCAGGATGAGTTTAGAGTCCAGGACGAGTTTAGAGACCAGGACGAGTTTAGAGTCCAGGACGAGTTTAGAGACCAGGACGAGTTTAGAGTCCAGGATGAGATTAGAGTCCAGGACGAGCTTAGATTTCAGGACTAGTTTAGAGTCCAGGACGAGTTTAGAGTCCAGGACGAGTTTAGAGTCCAGGACGAGTTTAGAGTCCAGGACAAGCTTAGATTTCAGGACAAGTTTAGAGCCCAGGACGAGTTTAGAGCCCAGGACGAATTTAGATTTCAGGATGAGTTTAGAGCCCAGGATGAGTTTAGAGCCCAGGATGAGTTTAGATCCCAGGACGAGTTTAGAGCCCAGGACGATTTAAGAGTTCAGGACGAGTTTAGATTTCAGGACGAGTTTAGAGTCCAGGACGAGTTCAGGTCCCAGGACGAGTTTAGAGTCCAGGACGAGTTTAGAGTCCAGGACAAGCTTAGATTTCAGAAGGAGTTTAAAGCCCAGGACGAGTTAAGAGTCAGGGGACAAGTTTAGGTCCCAGGAGGAATTTGGAGTCCAGGACGAGCTTAGCGTCCAGGACAAGTTTAGGTCCCAGGACGAGTTTAGAGTCCAGGATGAGCTTAGATTTCAGGACAAGTTTAGAGCCCAGGACCAGTTTAGAGTTCAGGAAGAATTTAGATTTCAGGATGAGTTTAGAGCCCAGGATGATTTTAGAGTTCAGGACGAGTTTAGAGTCCAGGATGAGTTTAGGTCCCAGGACGAGTTTAAAGTCCAGGATGAGCTTAGATTTCAGGACAAGTTTAGAGCCCAGGACGAGTTTAAATTTCAGGATGAGTTTAAAGTCCAGGATGACTTAAAAAAATAAAAAAAGGACAATTCTAGTACAAACTCACAGGTTTGTACTTCTGACCCACAAACCCTGGTTCTCCCTGGTTTATATATTAACACTGATTTTTCGTACCATCTTGTACCACGTATGAACGATTACGTGTTGATCTGTTGATTTTGTTTTTGGAAGACAAGTGATGTGAAAAAGGGGGTGAAATGACAAAATATGTCAAAAAATAACTAGACTGCCGTATTCCAAAAAAAGAGCTACTATACATATTTCCATATATATATACACAGCACGTATGAGTATTAATGTCTGGATAATAGATGTTTATAAAGGCGAAGTTTCCAGTCTTCTGGTTCTTGCGAAGACATGATACGTATTTGTACATGAATTCTGTAGCTTATACATGAAATACAGACCCCTGAATTCATGGCAGGTTACATAAAAGAAAAAAAGGGGAGGCACTTTGCTGGGCGAATCTGGATCGTTTGGAAAGAAAGAGGGCGGGGCTTAAGGAGAAAGACAATCTCTGATGTGTCACTGACAGCGGGGCAGTCCAGTTATTTTGTGATGTTTATGAGATGCGGATTTACACAGTGCAAGGAATGTCGATCTTTAAGCGGGGGGGCGAAGGATTCGGGGGGGAATCTGTATAATCATAGTGCAACTTTTGTGATCTGGAGTAACGATGCCTATCAAACAGAGGGAAAGAAAGTGATGTCATCATCAGTGATGTCACTGAAACTGAGTGCTGAGGATTAAAGGATAAAAGGGACCGGATGTGCATTAGGGAAAAGTGTTGATGAAGCCGGGGAAAAGAAGTGTCACTGTAGAAATCGCATACGTCACTACGTCGTGAAAAGCGAAACGTGAAAGGAGCGAAACTCTCATGCGGTTAATTGTGTGAATAGAAAGAGAAAAAAAACCCAAAACAACAAATTTCCCAGACGGCACAAAATGAAAAACCGGTTCAAACTAACAGAAAGTGATGTCATCATCAGTGATGTCACTGAAACTGAGTGCTGAGGATTAAAGGATAAAAGGGACCGGATGTGCATTAGGGAAAAGTGTTGATGAAGCCGGGGAAAAGAAGTGTCACTGTAGAAATCGCATACGTCACTACGTCGTGAAAAGCGAAACGTGAAAGGAGCAAAACTCTCATGCGGTTAATTGTGTGAATAGAAAGAGAAAAAAAACCCAAAACAACAAAATCCCAGACGGCACAAAATGAAAAACCGGTTCAAACAAACTACTGCAAACCAAAACAAACAAACCCACTTTCAGCTGAAAGAGTGAGCGACAGAGCAAGAGAGAGAGAGAGTGAGAAAGAGAGAGAGAGGGGGGGATTTCTACTGGCTGTAGAGAGAGAGGAAGCTGGAAGTGGTGCAAATGTTTTTTTGCACATGATGGTTGGTCATAAAAGCTGAATTTGTGCATTTACTACGATGTGTTTTTCCGCTAATGCGTCACTGTCTTCGGTTTATTGCTAACAAAAAACGTGTTTATTAGTGTGATCAGCTGATAATGTCATGGTATGTTGAGGGTTACAACCTTCCCCATCATCCCGTATCCCATTTTTATGTAGTTATGTGTAGGGTGTGTCCCAAACCCTAGCTGAGAGAAGAGCTGTTGTGTCACGCTGTCTGAAAAACAGAAGTGTTGGAAAAGAAAAGAGAAAATGGTAATTTTTTTTTCCGGTGTATCCCATTTACTCGCAGTGTTAATTAGTGGTATTTTTTTTTCTCGAATGGCAAAATGGACGCAACACGGAACCGGTCTACTTTTTCTGTTCGTTGTGTTCATGCGCAGGAAATGTGGAGATCGTGACAGCTGAGATCGTGACAGAAACACAACAGTAGATTTAGAGGCCTTGCTTGAGGGCCCAGCCTTGGCAGATTGGTGGTGCTGGGAATTAAACTCATGACCTTCTTATTAGGAATTCCAATATCTTAACCACTGAGCTACCACTTTCCCTCTTCAAGAGGGCAGATAGCAGAAAAGATGAGATGTCTGGTTTGAGATATCTCTGATAGCGTTGGGGCGACTCTAAGCATCTATTTTAAACAAAGTGTTTACATGATTTCGCAGTAATGAGTTGTTTCTGATTGGTTTATTTTGTGCCTTGTGTTTGTTTCTAACATTAAAACGACTCTGTACAGGAATCGGAAATGACTTGTTTTCCGCATCAAGTCTTCGTCCACATTAAGAAAATAGTTCATAATGCCAATTACAATTACAAACAAGCAAGTGGATTTAGTTATAATTTTTAAATATGCGAATTTCTGCCAAGATGAAATGGTTCTTTTCCATAATGTCAAATCTGGTAATAAAGAGTTTAGAGTTCATACCAGAGAATGAGCTCAGGAGGTCAACTAATCATTTCCTGTACATAACGTAAAGAACGAATGACTCAGGGACCCCTGTTAAGTTGTCAAAATTTGTCCTTGGCAGCATTATATATTTTTTCTAACTCGGAATATAATCAAGGCTTGCATAAGTAAACTTATTGGGTGGAATTTGGGTATTAAAACTGGTTTTAAAAAGGTCCACCTTTGGGATAAATGTGAATGCTGACTGCACCCCAGGCTTTTTCACCTCACCTCCATCAGTACCTGACTTGTGGCTGAATTAATCTTCACAAATCTCTCAAATCTAGTGGAACAGCTTTTCAGTGGAGTTAAGGTCGTTATAACAGGAAATAGGGACTAAAAGCACATATTAATCTTAAGGTCACGTGTCCACAACTGTTTGTCCATTTAGTGTATGTATAGTTACCATTTCCTGTTCATGAACACAAATGAACTGTATCTCTCTTCTTTTTTTTCAACTCTGTGGTAATATCACATTTTAAATTGGCTTTCCTGGTTGTAAAGTCAGACTTTTTAGTGTTTTCATTCCTGCTAATTACTGTTGACAGCCCAGCGTTTGGGACACACCCATGATTCTAATTCATCATAATGGACCAATCCAAAGTATTTCCTGTAGCTCTTGTCCAATCAGATGCATGAAACAAGCTAGATGTGGACCATAGAGATCCTGGTTTCACACTTTGCTTCATTTTCATTGGATGTAAAAATTCGAAAAGTGTGTCATTTCGACAACCTGTGATGGAGTGAATCAGAGCAGTCTGTCCCCGCTGTATGATGGACGGATGATGAATAATTGAATTAAAGGAAGGATAAAAGAATTGGTTAACACACTGGTCACCTTGATACCAAAACAAAGTCTTCTTCTAATGAAAGCTGTTCTAATCGAATCTGATTTCCATTCCTGCCTTCCGTGTTGCTGCTTTCCTCTTCTCGTTCTTTTCATCGTGTAGTTTTTGAAGACTCATATGGAAGTTTTCCAGATTCCAGGTCCGAGGGCTCATGGTGAAGGGTTTCAGGTTGCTCGCTGGTCTGAGTTCATCAGGCACGGCGTTGGTGTGGGGTGGCGGCCATTTGGGGTTTCGAGTGATTAGCTAATAGCAGTCCATACCTAGCTTTGTGTTTCACGTTTCAGCTACAGACGTTGGTTGTATCTGTGTGTTTCTGATGGATCTTGTCAAAGAAACCAAGACTGTAAAACAGAGAAAAAAGGTACGGATTAATAATGAATGATGGTAAAAATATATAAAATGACCACATAATCACTGCTTAATTCCGAATGTATCGAGAGTCTGTTTCAAAATACAATTCTTTTAAAACTCAAGCCATGCAAACCATATCTTCACTTGTAGATCTTGTAGAGCTCTGACCTCAAGTCTATTGAACATGAATCATGAATGTGAATTCTGACCGCACTTCAGATCTCCTCACCTCACCTACATCAGTGGCTGAATGGATCTCCACAAAATCTAGTGGAACATCTTTCCAGAATGGTGGAGGTAATTGTAAAAGCAAATGGGGACTAAATGTGGTATTTCGAAAAAGAAGCCCATAGCAATCTTATGGTCAGGTGTCCACAAACCTTTTTCCATATTATGTAGGTCTGATATTGTGTCTGACGAATTTTGCTTGTATTGAACAATTGTAGTTTTAAAATATCAAAAACCAGGTATTTTCTGACCTCTGATTGCAAGAGTGTGAGAAAAGCGGTGTTACATGTGCTGCATTGTTCTGCTCAGCTTAAAGTTTTAGTCCTATTGATTAAACTGATTCATTTCTTTTGGGAAATGAAAAATAACAGGCTGATTATAATGTTTACTTGAAAAATTCTTGAACGGAGAAGACACGCCGATGTGTTTGTTTTACGGCAGAAAACATTTTTGGAACCGAGCTTTTGGGAAATGTTTGTCACTCTGCAGGGACTGGTTTAATTTTTGGCAGAGCTACAATACTGAGGAAAAAAAAGGTTGTGCAGGCTGGAACCCCGTCTCTCTCTTTCTTTCTCTAATACTTGGCAGCCTCCATCCTTCCTTCAAACACTTAGTCTTCACCAAGTTCAACTGCCTATGACATCATGTCTGGTCGCTGAGGGCAACCAGACAGTCGGGTCGGGTCGGGACGTGACTCGCTGTCTCTCTCTCCTCCACATTTGGAACGGTCCTCTGAAAATGTCATATTTTGAAAATGCAATTTTTCAAAGTTTTACTCACATCATATATGTATTTCAAACTAAAATGTCCCTTACTTAGTTATTAACAGAGGTCGAGGCACGAATAGTTGATCAGCTGTCGGCAAAAATCCACACCGATAGTTTTTCCGGCTTTCGATCCGCTGCCGTTACAACAGCGGCCTCTAGAGGCAAATCACTGATGCCACATGCTGTTTATGTGAGATTATATTATATTATAATTATTATTTAAATTTTTTTATACTTTATTTATAACATAATTAGATTTATTAATAAATATATTTATACCCCTTAGCACACTTTTATAATTCAGGACTGTTTTTTTAATTTTTGTAATACAATTCAGGACAATTTTACATGGGGTTTTATGTTTGTGTTTTTTTCCAGTTTTCTACTTTAAAATCTAACAATTCATTATAGCTATTGATTAATCGGTTATCAGCAAGTACGATCAAACCTATCTTTGGTATCGGTAAAATCCACTATCGCTCGGTCTCTAGTTAATAACCTAGTCTAATTATTTGTTAGATTCAGCCACAAACCATATAAATAAGTAAATAATAATGCTCTTTAATAGATGATATATCTCTTGAAATGTACCGCTCATTTGTTTGTACGTTGCAGAACAAAATGCAAAAATAATCTAGCATTAAAAGCCATAATAAACAAATGTAAATACCAAAATGAAATCTTCACAGTAATACTGGTGGTCACTCCAGCCCATGTAATTTCCTGTTACAGACCGACCCCCATTAAAGAAAGGAACGTTTATGAGGCCCTCACAGAAAAACGATTGAGGAACTAATAAATCAGATTTCTGTGAAAACACATGTCAATATGTATGTTTAAATTCGATAGAATAGACTTTTATCCACAAATTCAACAGGCATGTGCTGAAAGATAGAGAGAAGGAGAAAGAAATAGAGAAGCAGACAGAAACAGAGACACACTCCAGATTGCCTCCATGTGTGCCACGGCTTTCGTGTATAACTTGAGGTTTTGTTCCTTCTGAAAGTCTTTCACCTGGCATGAGTCAAAGTATTTACCATCTGGTGGTCAGGACCGTGTCCCACAGGACTCCTCCCTACACGCGCAGATCTGGGTTCCGAACACAACGCAGCACTAACCACAAAGAAGTGTCAACACACAAGTAGCCAATTCGGTCTCCATCATTATGTGGGGCTGAGTCAGGTGTGCCTGTGTGTGTGTGTGTGTGTGTGTGTGTGTGTGTGTGTGTGTGCGATTTGTACCTGTGTCTGCTGTGGGACGTTTAGAAAGTTGTCCCGTGCTCCGATGCCGACAAACCTGTTGGGAGCTGTGGAGCTTGGCGAGGAGTATGCTGCTTTGACACACACAGACACACACATACACACACGCACATACACAGTCAGTGCCTGGGGATATTCTACAGAATCTCCCATACATATATATACATATACAGCTCCTATACTGCATTCATGTCAAAAAGAACCGCGAACTGGTGCTCTTCCATGTGCCCCCATGCACATACTGTACAGATATACTGTACACTTTATAAATTACGGTACCGTAAAATGCTCTGTTTGTAAATGATCTACTGCAATATGTTAAATTATTAGCAAATTACAGTATTATACATCATACTGATCGCCATTCTTTAGGACTTGATCAGAAAGCATCATAAAAAAACGTATGTCGGGGACTGCCTGTATTTCTTTCGCTATTAGATCATGCTAAAACCATACACACACCCCAAAAATATTACAGTTTTAATAAGGTGTTGTTTACATTAAGCCTTAAACCCCTGCAGGTAATCGATGTATGCATATGAAGTTAAAGTACCAAATTGTACATATGGTACATGAAAGTAGAAATAGACTCTAATTCATATACAGATGGGTGACAAATTAAAGGAAAAACCTGAGATCAAGTGTTCACTTATGCCTCAAATTCACGTTCTTGGCTGAGAGGAGTGGATCCTGGTGTGATCTTCGGTTTGTGGAGCACCTGATGGTTGGTTGATTTCTTGGATTCAGGGACTGGTTTCCAATCGTAGAGTAATAATTCCAGTCAAGGTTCTTTTACCCCTCAAACACAGTCGATGCATATTCATATTCAATGCGTTTGTTTATAATCTAATAGTTGGGTTTCACTGCATAACAAAGCCTAATGTTACAAAGCCGAATCCATGTTTGAGAGTCTACCAAGATGCTGAAAAAAAAGGGATCACTGCTTTCATCATGGTGAGAGCTTAAACTGCATATGGAGTACACCGGTCTATGGAGGTGTGGGCTACAGTGGGCACCATCTTGATCTTTTACCTGTGGCTACACCAAAAAAGGCGCATGGTTTCTACCAGGATAACTCCACCCCAAGCCGGGAAAAATAGGGAGGGTTGCGTTAGGAAGGGCATCCAGCATAAAACATGTGCCAAATCAAATATGCGGATCACGAATCAGAAATTCATACCGGATCGGTCGAGGCCCGGGTTACCAACGACCGCCAAAGGTAATGTTAGCCAACAGGGTACCAGTGGAAATTGGGCTACTGTTGGCTGAAGAAGTAGAAGGAGAGGAGGAAGACGTCTACGGAGACGGCAGTGGAAGGAGAAGTGGATGAGAGTGGAGGTTTGGGTGAGCACTTTAATTGTTGGTACTATGACTGGTAAATGGAGAGAGGGAGTTGATATGATGGGGCAACGTAAGGTGGACGTGTTGTGTGTTCAGGAGTGTGGTGCAGTTGCAGAGAGAAAAGGTGATGAAGGTGGATGAGTTCAGGTACCTGGGGTCAACAGTGCAAAGTAATGGAGAGTGTGTTTAAGAAGTGAAGAAAAGAGTGCAAGCAGGGTGGAGTGGGTGGAGAAGAGTGATAGCAGGAGTGATTTGTGATAGAAGAGTATCTGCAAGAATGAAAGGGAAAGTTTATGGGACTGTGGTTGAGACCTGAGATGTTCTATGGATTAGAGACAGTGGCATTGAGTAGAAGACAGGAGGTGGAGCTGGAGGTAGCAGAGCTGAAGATGTTGAGGTTTTCGTTGAGAGTGATGACGATGGACAGGATTAGAAATTAGTTTATTAGAAGAACAGCGCATGTAGGACGTTTTGGGGACAAGATGAAGGAGGTGAGATTAAGATAGTTTGGACATGTTCAGAGAAGGGACATGGGGTATATCAGTGGGAGAATGCTGAGGATGAAATTGCCAGGAAGGAGGAAAAGAGCAAGAGCAAGGAAGAGGTTTATGGATGTGGTGAGGGATGACATTCAGGTCGCTGGTTGAAAGAGGCAGATGTAGAGGACAGGGGGGTATGGAGACGGATGATCCACTTTGGGGACCCCTAACAGAAGATGAAGAAGAAGTGTTCATGGGAGTCAAATGACAAAAGAAGAAAATAATTCAGACCCGAGGACTCATAATATGAACTGATTAATTCGGTTTTCTTGTTCATGCTTTGCTAGTAAAAAATGAACTCTTTGAGAAGACTAGTTTTTCTCTGAGTTGCATTAAAGACTTGTTTAAAATTACAATCACTAGAATCTAATCTCAATCTAAGAGACAGCATTTAAGAACCTCCATCACCGATGAAGGAACATTGCTCATGTGTTTACTCCACATCGCTCCACTACATCCCTCAAAGCATTCGCAGAATTGATGATATTTTTGCTACTCTTGGGGCTCCATGGTGGCTTTTCCTTTTATTGGTCACCCTGCTGTGTAGGTCTGGTTTTCTATTTCTTTTCTAATACAATAATACATTTTAGAAGTAAATTGATTAAAATCTGAGGATTGTCGTATAAACTCATCAAATTCTGGGCAGAGTTTTATAATGGACTCCAAACCTACATCTACATACACCTAAGGCAGGTGAGCTCAAGAGAAGGATTGAGAGGAGAACCTGTGTGTGTATCATCTCAAGATTGTGAGTGTGTGTGTGTGTTTGTGTGTGTGTGTGTGTGTGTGTATACAGTATACAGTAGTAACAAGACATTAAAATATAAGAACAGGTTATGAAGTTTGCGATATTACAGAGAAATACAGGAACAAATGTGGAAAAAAGACAGTGGGTGAGAATGAAATAATAAAAGAAATGGATAAAAGAAAACGGATGATGAATTGGGGAAAAAGAAGAAAAGGTTTCGGATGGTATTTGTTCAGCATTCTCTTTTTCTCAAAGACCGTCCTTTCCCACAACTCCACCACACACACACACACACACACACACGCACACACACACACACACACACACACACACAGATCCCAAACTCCACACACCAACCTGCACACACACATACTCACCCAGTTTAAATGAAAACCAGGGTGCGGTGACATCCGAATTAAATACATTCGTTTTACGTCATTTTCATTCAGAACTTCTGACAAATGGCTTTAACTGAACTATGATGCTAAATTATTTACTATTTTAACATCTTGTTTTGCTGAATGTGATTTTGGAGTCCATGCACACTGCCCTGAATTTGATCTCTCAACAGAGGCAGGGAGGAGAGTCAAGAAAAGGAAACGATAAAAGAAAAAAAAAAAGACATTTTTTTTAACAGTGAACATATTAGTCTAAGAAAGACTTGTGTCGTTTTGCACATGGCAGCTTATATTGTTACGTTTTTCAGTTTTGTTATTGTCATGCATATTTAAATTTTTAACTAGAGGTCGACCGATAGTGGATTCCACCGATACCGAGAGCTAGATTGGATTGTCCTTGCCGATAACTAATATGAACTTTATTCCAAAAAAAGTGCCGAATTACAAAAATGTATATGATGTATTCATGAAAATGTAAATAATATATGTGACAATATTTCTTAATTATTATAAATAGATCATTCATAAATTGTAAGTAATAAAGTTAATATATGGCTTCCTGTGCAGTCTCATGTGTAAAATCAAACAGCACGTGGCATCAGTGATTCGCCTCTAGAGGCCGCTCTAGTAATGACAACAGACTGGAAGCCGGAAAAACTATTTATATAGATTTTTTTATATAGATATTTCAACTATAATCAGTGCTGTTTAATCTGCAAAACTAATCAATGGGTCAACCTCTATTTTTAACAATTTCAATTGCATTTTATATATATATATATATATATATAAACATTGTGAGAAATTAAATCTAGAAATTTCTTTAATTTGACTTTCCATCTGAATTTGTTCTGGTAAGAGGGAAAAAATAAAATAATAATGGAACTGATGAAAAAATAAACATATTAAGAAAAAAGAAAAGCAGAAAAGGTTTTGTTTTAATTCTTGACTTGCTATTTTACAAGTATATCCATAATGTGTTCAACTTCGTGAGTGAAGTTTATGGTTAATGACTCTTAAAAGCAAGCAAATCAGGAAAAAAAAAAAAAGGGGGGGGGGGGGAGGTGTGTTTGTTGGTGTTTTCTCTTGTATCTTTAAATAATGATATTCTTTAGTATTAGTCTCTCCAAATAAAGTTCCAATCGGGAGGCAGCTGCCTTTCTAGTCACATTCTTTAAAGGTCTCTGATTAGGCCTTCGATGAGGTCGTGCCAATTAGAGAGGGTGAGTTCTAGGATATGCTTTACTGAAGACATGCAAAGCCAGGTTCTGCATCTCATACTACACGTTGGAAAGATCTATCCAAGGCATTCCATGTGCATGAGCTCAGAGATGTAGACATGATTGGCCAGCATCACAGTGATTGATAGTCAGTAGGCTCAGTATTCATGGCATTGGATCTTGGATCGGAAGTTCATAGCTGGGTTCTTGAGTAACCCCCAGCTGTAAGTTGCTCTAGAAAAGGGCGTCTGCCAAATGGCGTAAATGTGTGGCGTCACAGTGATAGAGTGAGAATAAGCCACGCCTCCTTTGGGGATCATGAGCAATTTTTGGACCACGAATAGCTCTCTATGATCTCTACCATCTTCTACATCACCTAGTAAACCCTTGTGGGATTGGGGCCTGCTTCATTGGTGTTTTCTTAATTTTTAACCCAAAACAATATTTTATTTGAGCCACAGTACACCAAAAAATACAGCTAGCTAATGATGGGACCAGTGTTATATCGACCTTGTGAAAGGGACCATCTAAGGAGTTGCCTTCTGACTGGAACTGGGGCAGATATTGTGAATTCGGGGTATATTTTAGGGCTGGTATAAGGGGCTCGGAGCTCCAGGCGTCACTTACAGGGCGATGCGGGTGAGCCGAGTCCCCCGTCGGGGTGTGTGTGGCTGGGTTTGGGGTCGGGCATGGGGAACGGCACCGGCCGCGCCACCGGAGGAGGCGGAGGAAACAGGAAAGAGCCGGCCATTTTGCTCTGACCGCTCCTGTTAGGCTGCAGACACACACACACACATATACACACACACACACACACACACACACACACACACACACACACACGCATACACACACACAAGCACCCACCCACACAAGCACCCACCCAAACAAGCACCCACCCACACACACACACAAACACAGTGAGGGAAGACTCTGTGTGATAACACTCACTCTCTCTCTCTCTCTCTCTCTCTCACACACACACACACACACACATGCTAAGAATGAGCACATGAGGAACAGAGGGTATGGATGACAGGGAACTTCCAAAGGAAAAAGAGACAGAGTGTTAGATAAAGAGTTAGAAACGGGTAAGATGACGTGTGTGTGTGTGTGTGTGTGTGTGTGTGTGTGTGTGTGTGTGTGTGTGTGTGTGCACGTTACCTGAGCACCAGGCTGGGCCGTGCCGTCCGAGCAGACGAACTGGACGAACTCCTTGAGCGGATCCTGGTGATGGTGGTAGCGGATGGTGGGATGGGTGAAGTACGGGCTGGACTGCTGGATGATGGAGGGAGATGGGAAATGGAGAGCCGAGGCTGAGGCACGAGGACTTCCTGTAAATATGTGTGTGTGTGTGTGTGTGTGTGTGTGTGTGTGTGTGTGTGTGTGTGTGTGTGTGTGTGTTTGTGTGATTGTGAAGAAGAGAGAGAGAAAGAGAAAATGGTAATTCAGTAAAACATGCTCAAGACTGTACATTATGCACTAACAATTGATTGCATGTGTAAATATGTTTGTCCTTTATTGCGATATCTGTTTTCTCTTCCATTTGTCTCTTCATCTTTCCATCCATCCATCCATCCATCCATCCATCCATTCATCCATCCATTCATCCATCCAGTACTTTCCTCTAGTCCTTTAATTATTTCAAATGCTTATTCTTTTCTCACACCAGCCTTATTTCTTTGCATTTCTCTCTCTCTCACACACACACACACACACACACACACACACACACACACACACACACACACACACACACACACATTTTAGTCCCTCTCTAACATTGACTAACTCACTTAAATAAAAACAAAGATGTCCCCTCTCTCTATCACTCAGTCTCTCTCCATCTATACGTCTCTTTAAGTCTCTCTTTCTCTTTCTGTCTTTTTCCATCTCTCTCCATCTTTTACAGGTCTCTCTCTTTATCCTAGTCTCTCTCTGTCACTCTCTCTCAGTGTCTCTTTGTCTCTCAATCTCTCTCTGTCTCTCATTTTCTCTCTTTCTCACTCTGTCTCTCTATGTCTCTTAGTCTCTTTCTTGTTTCTCAGTCTCTTTCTTTGTCTCTCTGTCTCTCCATCTCCCTGTCTTGTAACAGTCTCTTTCCGTTTCGTTTGTCTTTCTCTGTCTCTCTCTCTGCTTCTCCATCTCTGTCTGTCTCGTTCTGTCCCTCTGTTTATCTCCATCTCTTTGTCTCTCTCTGTCTTTCTGTTTCCCTCTGTCTCCTCTCAGCTCTCAGTTCACTTGGCACTATGGGAGTTTATATGACACGAAACCAATTTTGTTTTCCAGAATCACATCCTCACTCTAATCCCCTTTTTCACACACACAGCCGTGAATCCTCTTTGACCTTTCATTAACGAGCTCGCTCGGGTTCCACGCTGCTGTTTCCTCTTAGGCCGCTCGCTCTGCCTCAAAAGTTGGAGTAACTTTGGGAATACCAGAGGAGAATTTTGGGATTTTTCTCTTCTGGGTCAGAGCGAGCGCATTCATGGCATCTCCCTCTGAGGGCGTGCTTGCGTTTGTCGCCGCTTTATTAACAGGATTATCGTGCCGATTCAAGTGGCTTCGCCTTCGCCAGCACAGAAGGAGAAGATAAGAGTACATTTCCTTCTTCTCCTCCTCCTCCTCGGTCTGTTTTTCATCCGTCCTCTCTGAATGACAGCGTGTCTGCAGCTTACGAGCGGCTAATTATAAAAAACCCGGAGACCGAAAACGCTCAGTTTTTTATTACAGACGGTTACGCATTTGGACATGTGAAGAACATTTCTATACCCCCCCCCCCCCCCCCCCCCCCCTCCTATTTCTCCACTTCCCTGTTTTTTTCTCTCTCTTTATAACAGACCACAAATAATCTTCCGAGATGAGTCATCGGGGAGACTTAAATCACCGAAAAAATGAAAAATGAAATGAGCATGCTTGGCACACGATGCCGCACTCAAACTCCGTGAAGAAGAGAAAGAAGAAGAAGAAAAAAAAAAGACCTGGCATCTAATGCAATCATACCAGGAAAAAAAACAGGGTCCAGTATGTTAGGAGAAAAAAAGAGAGTGTGTACACCATTTTGGAGAAGCGAGTGAGTGTTTTATGACCAAATATAAACCAGATGCTCGAGATGAAGAGTCAAAAAGGACAGACATGTTGAGACTTTTGTGCTCGAACTCCCTCCCTCCCTTGCAGCAATAATCTTCTGGCGAGGATTTCTCAAAACCGTACCGGAGTGATGGATGAAGAGGGAAGAAAAAGAAAGTACAGCAGTGATGAAGAAAAAAAAGAGAAGCAGGGAAAATGGATTGATGGATGGATGAATGGAAGGACAGATGGATAGATAAGGACGCTGATGTGTCCTGACTGAGGATTACAACATGAGTACAATATACGTTTTTTTAACACGTAACCCCGGGTCTCTTTACGACAAGCCTTTCTCGCACTATTTACACTTTTTTGCCGTGTCTCACCTGGTCTCACTCCCGCCAGCATGGGCAGTGGATGGTGTGTGAAGGCCATGCGGGGGGACCTCGTCTGGGCCGACAGAGCGCCGAAATCGAATTTCCCCGACGGCTTCTTTAGAGACCCGGGAGAGGACAGCCCTGCCAGAGACCACATGATCAACAACAACAACAACAACAAGCAACAAAACAACAGTAAGCTACACCTCGCTCTCACAGCGCTCTCCCTCTCTGATGCATACATGACGCTAGCTAATTTTTATTCCTGGGGTTATAAACCACCTTACGGACAACAATGATCATAATGTACTCTGACTGAAGGTTCAAATCGTGTGCCCTGTCTGTGTACGCAAGCGATGCGGAAATACTGAGTAAACGCTCAGGTTCGAACTTAAAAAAAAAAAGAATAAATAATTTTTAAATAGTAACACACAAACTCTTTAAAACTGCATAAAATAATCATGTAGATATTAGATATTTTGCAAATATAACTATATTGGCAAACATTTGCGGACACCTGGTCATATGTATGGTGTGTGCTTTTTGAGAATTGCATTACAAATTTAGTTCTAATAATAACCTTCACTCTTATGGAAAGAGGGTACACTATATTTGTGGAGATTAGTGTGAGATTTCATTCAGCTACAAATTTGTTAGTGAATCAGGTACTGATGTAGGTGAGGTGAGAAGGCCTGGGGTGCAGTCAGCGCTCACAGTAATTGTTCAGTAGGGTTGAAGCTCTACAGCAGAATATCACTGATGGAAAGCATATCTTCATGAAGCTGGCTTGGTGCACTTTGTGGAATCTTTGTGCAAAGGTTGTGGTCACCTGACCATAGGTTTAGTTTTTGAACATCCTATTCCACATTTGCTGTTATAATAATCTTCACTCTTCTGGGAAGATGTTCCACTAGAGTTTGGAGTGTGCTTGTGGAGATTTGAGCTCATTCAGACTCAAGAAACCTTTCATTTTGCACAAGTGCTACTATTTACACTTCTGGTTAATGCTATACTGTATTACGTTGCTGTGTCCCTGTACTTTGCAATGACGATAAAGTTCTATCTATCTATCTATCTATCTATCTATCTATCTATCTATCTATCTATCTATCTATCTATCTATCTATCTGATATGACGTGAGGAGACCTGGGGTGCAGTAACGAATGAGGTCTATAGCAGGTTGCTTAAGATCTTCATGGAGCTGGCTTTGTGCACAGGGTTCATTGTGATGCTGGAGCAGGTTTGGGTCTTGTAATTGAGGTGGAAGGAAAATTTCATGTTTCAGCCTCCAAAAGATAAGAAGTACAATTGTGTGTCTTTTGGGAAGAACCATATACAGTGCCCTCCACAATTATTGGCACCCCTGTTTAGGATGTGGTCGTGGACTTCAAAAAATTCTCCTTTTTTAGGATGTGGTCGTGGACTTCAAAAAATTCTCCTTTTAACATAGAACCCAAATGCAAAAAAAGAGAAAAATCCAACCTTTTATTTAAGTACATTACTTTGGTGGTAAAAAAACAGGGGTGCCAAAAATTGTGGAGGGCACTGTATGACTGGAAAAGTCAATTAATCCTGATACTTCTTGTCCATATAGTGTACTTATGTTCAGTTGTGTTTAATAATAATAATAATAATAATAATAACAATAATATAGGCATTGATGATGGCTTGATGAAAATAGTTGTATAAATGAAAAGTCCTGCACAGTTACTATCGGTATCGCTGTAGTGTAAAGATGAGCTGTACTTTGCAGAGAAGTGTTTGTCAGGCGTCAGGTTTACTCTGTATATAATATAATTGATAGAAACAACAACAACATAAAAACGGAAGCAATGTGTCCTGGCTATTCCTGTATGGCGGAAGGAGACTTATGAGACGGCTTGCTCCAACACACAGTTAAACAGCTGCTCCTACACATCACCCAGCCAAGAATGATGATGATGGATAGATGGGAAAATGATAAAGGGATGGATGGATGGAATATATATATATATATATATATATATAATGTGTGTGTGTGTGTTTTCCGAATCTTTACTCTTTTTCTTATTTTTTTAATTTTACAATAAATAAAAAATATAATTGTACAGTAGTTATAAGCTTAGTAGTTGTTTGCGATAATGCCAAAATATCATCAAGTGATTTTTTTTTTTTTTTTACATGTTGACCTTTGTGAACTTTTCTGAAGTATATTATGAAATAATTTAGATAGATAGATAGATAGATAGATAGATAGATAGATAGATAGATAGATAGATAGA
>MU551540.1:1135947-1146081 GCA_024362625.1 Silurus asotus | reverse complement strand
TATATATGTGTGTGTGTGTGTGTGTGTGTGTGTGTGTGTGCGTGCGTGCGTGCGTGCGTGCGTGCGTGCGTGCGTGCGTGCGTGCGTGCGTGTGTGTGTGTAAGTACCTGAATCCACATCATTGGGCCAGCCACTGGACTGTGAGCTGGTTCCAGCAGGCGAGCGCGTGGGGTAGAACACATCGTCCACTGGACTGTCCATCTCACTGTCATCTATAGACTTACGTTTAGTGGAGCTAGAAGCAGAGAGAGAGAGAGAGAGAGACACACAGAGAGAAAACAAAAAGAGAGAGGGAGAGAGAGACACAGAGAGAAAACAAAAAGAAAGAGGGAGAGAGAGAGAGAGAGAGAAAGAGAGAAAGAGAGAGAGAGAGAGAGAGAGAGAGAGAGAGAGAGAGAGAGAGAGAAGAATGAGAAAAGATAGAGTTGTATAATCAACACTATAAAATAAAAACTCTGTAACAAACACTGACACACAAACACATACAAGTAAATAGACAGATAGACTACCTCCGAGGAAGACTCGCGTACAGCTCCACCTCAGCCCTGGGACACAAGTCAAACAGAGAGAGGGAGGAAGAGAGACAAAGAGTGAGAAGATGAAGGAAGAGAGACAGGAGAAAAACATGGTGACAGTGATGGAGAACGGAAGTTGAATTCTGAGCTCTAACTAACATCTGTGTGTGTGTGTGTGTGTGTGTGTGTGTGTACCTAGTAGATGGCGGCGATGTCAGTGAGCGTCGGCCCAGTGCTACTTGGTTAATGTTGTAGTAGCCGGGGTTTTCCAAGTCAGCCAGTGAAAAGTTTGGACCTGAGGCCGAGGCAACAGGAGCTGAGAAGTAAAAAGAAACAAAACAGAAAGAGTGTTGAAGAAAAAAGAGATAGAGTTTAAGAACACAGGCTATGACACTGAGAAAATACACTGTATTAAAAAAAGTCATTTGAACAGAGTAACTAAAAATGGAAAAAAAAGTATCTGGACACCTGACTGTTCCAGCAATATGTGGTTCTTCCCCAAATAGTTTCCACAAACTTAGAAGCACACAATTGTATTTCCTGTCTTTGGATGTTATAACATAAAACTCTCTCTTTACTTCAACTAGGAGACCCAAACCTGTTCCAGCATGTCAATGCTCCTGTGCATAAAGCCAGCTCCATGAAGATCTTTCAATGGGTTGGAGTGAAAAATCTCCTGCTGCAGATCTCCAGGCCTATTGAACACCTTTGGGATGAATGTGAATGCTGATTGCACCCCAGGAACCTTCTCACCTCACCTTCATCAGTACTTGACTTTACTAAAACCATTGCTTTGAATGAATCTCACACAAATCTCCACAAAATCTAGTGGAACATCTTACCAGAAGAGTGAAAGTAAATACTGACTCAATGTGGAATGTGATGTTCAAATCGTACACAATCTTATGGTCAAGTGTCCACAAACTGTTACCCATGTACCGCACTTCAGAATGGAAAATGGTTAGAGGCTTTTAAATATTCATTCATCACATGACAAGATGATAAATAGAGAATCAGCAGATTTATGAGCTCTGAGCTGTATTAGGGACTTGTTTTTTCCAGTCCCACGCCCAGTTGTTCTTCTGCCACTGGACTGGTTTGTAATAAAAAAACGCAATTTGGTCCACACAAACCAAATAAACATAATAAAAGTCATTTAAAACCTATTAATAGAGGACGTTATAAAGCTGTACTATAAACATGGACCAGCTGGACTCCAGAAACAAATCCTATATTTTGGTTGTGCTCAGTCCCAAATAATGGACAGTCCCTAAACTGTTGAATTATGGCTCTCACAATATTCAAAGTGACATTTTACACATCCTATGCAACTATAACACAACCTCATTGGTGTTTATATGAACCTCGTCCAGTGAAAAGTGGCCCTGTTTAAATCTGGAAGCTGGTGTATGACAGATGAGGGTAAAAATCTGGTCAGATGATTAATTAAATGTAAAGCTGTGTGTGGTGGTGTGTTGTGGTGTTTAGATTATGGACAAGAACAAGGCATATATACAAACCCGATTCCAAAAAAGTTGGGACATTTTACAAATTGTGAATAAAAAAGGAATGCAATCATTTATAAATCTTATAAACTTATATTTTATTTACAATAGAATATAGAAATATATCAAATGTTGAAAGTGAGACATTTTAAAATGTCATGTTAATGTATATGTACATGTTAAATGTACATATAAGAAACAGCTGGAGGACCAATTTGCAACTTATTAGGTTAATTAGCAACATGATTGGGTATAAAAAAGAGCCTCTCAGTGTGGCAGTGTCTCTCAGAAGTCAAGATGGGCAGAGGATCACCAATTCCCCCAATGCTGTGGCGAAACATAGTGGAGCAAAATCAGAAAGGAGTTTCTCAGAGGAAAATTGCAAAGAGTTTGAAGTTATCATCATCTACAGTGCCTAATATCATCCGAAGATTCAGAGAATCTGGAACAATCTCTCTGCGTAAGGGTCAAGGCCGGAAAACCATACTGGATGCCCGTGATCTTCGGGCCCTTAGACGGCACTGCATCACATACAGGAATGCTACTGTAATGGAAATCACAAAATGGGCTCAGGAATACTTCCAGAAAACATTGTTAGTGAACACAATCCACTGTGCCATTCGCCCGTACCGGCTAAAACTCTATAGGTCAAAAAAGAAGCCATATCCAAACAAGATCCAGAAGCGCAGACGTTTTCTCTGGGCCAAGACTCATTTAAAATGGACTGTGGCAAAGTGGAAAACGGTTCTGTGGTCAGACGAATCAAAATTTGAAGTACTTTTTGGTAAACTGGGACGCCATGTCATCCGGATTAAAAGGGACTAGGACAACCCAAGTTGTTATCAGCGCTCAGTTCAGAAGCCTACATCACTGATGATATGGGGTTGCATTAGTGCGTGTGGCATGGGCAGCTTACACATCTGGAAAGGCACTATCAATGCTGAAAGGTATATCCAAGTTCTAGAACAACATATGCTCCAATCCAGACGTCATCTCTTTCAGGGAAGTCCTTCCATTTGCCAACATGATGCCAGACCACATACTGCATCATTTACAACATCATGGCTGCGTAGAAGAAGAATACGGGTACTGAAATGGCCAGCCTGCAGTCCAGATCTTTCACCCATAGAAAACATTTGGCGCATCATAAAGAGGAAGATGCGATAAAGAAGACCTAAGACAGTTGAGCAACTAGAAGCCTGTATCAGACTAGGACAACATTCTTATTCCTAAACTTGAGCATCTTTTCTTCTCAGTCCCCAGACGTTTGCAGACAGCTATAAAAAGAGGAGGGGATGCCACACAGTGGTAAGTATGGCCTCCAACTTTTTGGGGATGTGTTGATGCCATTAAATTAAAAATCTAATTATTTTTCCCCTAAAACGATAATTTTTTCCTCATTTAAACATTTGATATGTCATCTATGTTGTATTCTGAATAAAATATTGAAATTTGAAACTTCCACATCATTGCATTCCTTTTTTATTTACAATTTGTCCAGTGTCCCAACTTTTTTTGGAATCAGGTTTGTATATATATTTCACCACTCTTCCTTCCTTGGAGCACTTTTGATAGATACTGACCACTGCAGACCAGGAACCTCCACAAGAGCTACAGTTTCAGAGATGCTCTGACCCAGATGTCTAGACGCCACAATTCATCAAACTCGCTCATATCCTTATGCTCGCCAATTTTTCCTACTTCGAACATCAACTTTGAGGACAAAATGTTCACTTGCTCCAAAATAAATATATCCACCCACTACCAGGTGTCATGATGAAGAGATCATCAGTGTTCTTCACTTCACCGCTCATACATTTATAATATCTAAATGTTATGCCTGATCTGTGTAGATTCACAGTAATACCTCAAAACTCGTCAATTTTGATACTCATCGTGTCACGACAAATGTAAACTGTTTCGGCACTCGACGCATGCTCAGAACTCCACACTGGTTCACCGAGTCTTCTGTCTCGTGGTAAAACAGATGGATGAAGAGTCTCGTTAACTAGTGATCAGTGCCATAGTGTTTTTTTTTTTGTGCTCTCCTTGTTCAGTACTCACCATTTGTCATCGTCTAAGGTTATTGTCTATTCATGTCGGTATGATTGTACGTGTACATTGGTTCCCCCAAAACTTGCAGGGATTACATTCTACGAAAATCTGCTTTTGAAAAGATTTTGGATGCACCCCCACAGCCCCACATTTCACTTTAATACAATATGTATAATAATGTGTTTTAACAATTTGTAGGAAAATGTTATTCCTAAAACTCCACGAATTTTGAGATAATCCGCAACTTACTGTTAGTTCGGTTCCAAAATGGGAACCCACAAATTTTACGAGCCGCGAGCTCCGAACCGCGACTTTGGGTTTGACTGTACTTAATAAATACAATTGATTATTTGCACCTGCAAAACTTAACACAGGATTTTAAAAAATGTCTGCTAGCTAAATACAAATAAAAACAATTTTAAAAGTAGCAGCTATAATACTAAATCAAACCATCAAACAAACCATTGATGATTTGATAGTTCCAGCATGAACAGAATATCATCATAACAAAACTAGTTCAAACTATCTAACAAAACTAATAAATAAATAAATAAATAAATAACATGAAAAAAAAAAAGCTTTAGTTTGAATGTGCTATGCTGCATTTCAGTACTAATGGGGGGGAAATTAGTCTGGTGGGATCATGTGTCTTAAAGTAAGCATTAATTGAATTGAATTGAATCCTATTTAATTTAATTGAATTTACTTTAATGTATTATATTATATTATATTATATTATATTATATTATATTATATTATCTGCCTGTTTGGAACAAACCTAAATGATAATCCTAAAGTGACCTTTATAAGTACAAATCAAATCTTACATCAAGAGAAAAATATTCCTTTTAAAAGAAGTATTAAAAGCAAATAATCTGATTGGATGTTGCAGAGCCACGCCTGACCGCGAGCCTCCCGCTTTTCCCCAGGCCAGCGTCTGTGCTGACGGCCACACACACGTCTCCCATACTCACACATTACTGCCGCCTTCACGTTTTTGTACTTTGGTGCCTGCATTAAAATCCAAAATTCGTGTGATGCTGAGGCAAAGAAAAATGCTGCTTGGAGGCCAAACTGGTTTTTGGTCTATCGTACGTATCCACCCAAACCCATTAGCGGTTCTATTACTAGATGACTTGTCCTTCAGAGCGACGATTACAGCCTGAAATGTGCCCTAGAGGACTGACATTGTGACTTTTACATGACCGAAATCGAGGTCGTGCCCAGCTTTTTTTGACAAAACATGGTCTTATGCGTGTATTTTGCCACGTTGGCGTCTGAAATCTGAAGTGAAACACTCCTTTTGTCCATCCGGTCCAACAATTTTAGCTTTTGTTGTTTCTTGGCAGGACATTTGATTCCAGACCATAAAATGTATTATATTTGATTATATTTTGATCCTGGTGATGTAGTTGGACATTTCCAGCAGTCACAGTTTTGGCCTGAGACAAGAAATATCTCACACACACACACACACACACACACACACACACACACACACACACACACACACACACACACTGCTGGTATTTCAGAAAGCACAAATTTAATTGCTGCTGTTGCCAGGCAATCATACTGTCAAGTTTGAGGTCATTTGTCGCATTTTTGGACGATCTGGAGAGAAAGCAAACTGGGTTTTTCCCCCGAATTCGTGTTGATACGTGCAATTTAGCAGGACTGAGAGCTGGCAAGCGACTGCATCGTCGATCGTAAGTTGGAACGCCATCTCGCATACACAAACACACAAACCATTACAAGGACCAGCGTATTTGCCTCCTGCAAGATATCCATCACTGATCATCACTGAGTTTTGGGCAGAGTCACGTTACAGATGTGGGATAACGCTGGGGATAACCCTGCGCACTGAACGTTATGACTTCAGCCCACTCTACGGTCTGTTACGAATTTAAACCCCGGCCCACCATCAGCGCCGTGCCGCTTTCCAAAGACATCAAGTTGCAAATGTTCTTCCAAAACCGTTGCAACATGGATTTCACGAGAAAAAAAACATCTTCAGAGCAAGAACACGCTCGGCGTGGTGAGAATGGCGTAGAGCGAAAGTGAAATGGTTTTTCCGTAGCCTGGTCCAGATGTCAGGAGTAAGATCCTTACTCTGCTTTGACATCGCGTTTTATCAACAAGGCTGGATTTGCGCTTGGATCTGTTGGTTAATGATTTCCTGGGAGATTATTTTTGTTCATTTTAAAGAGGTAAAAAAAAGACAGCTTGTTTCTGCTCTTAGTTCCAGTGAATTCGATTGTATTTACAGAGAAAATCTGTGGTTTATCAGAGTATTTCCATTTTAGGGAAACTTTTACCTTGCTACATTTTCATGCCGTTTCTCAGAACTTTGACATGAAATCACAAAACAAGTCTCTTTTTATAAAGGATTGATGTGCATCCATTACTCACATAGAGTTCTCACACATTACTTATAATTCACATACATAAGTACTTTTAACTACGTAGAAATGTACAAGAAGTAGTTTTTCCAGGTTGCTTTAATGTTTGCAAACCCAGTAAGTGCATTTCTCAATACAATTTGTACAAACAGTACAACACAATAGATTTCTTGCAAATGCCTGTAGTTTTCTCAAAACCCTTAGTTTATCTCTCTAAAGTAAGTATTTGTGTCTATGAACATTTCGTTGCCATCAGAAGTTTTTTTGTTATTGTTCGCAAACAAGATCGTAAATATGTTTTGTCATGTTGTCAGTATGATGGCGCACGGTTTCAGTATTTTCTGATGGAAATTAATGTTTGGATTATAATAAAAATAATGCACAAGGATGAATTTCTTCTATACGAATTTCAAAAGCACAAATGTACACATTACTGTATGTGGGATATTGATTGCAAGAGACCGGACAGCATTTACACTTTTACTGTACTGTATCAGTGTTCGTTCTTTTCCTAGCGTTCATCCATTTTAATAAATTCTAATTCCGGGTTTTGCTCCGCCCCCAATTAAAGGTTCACAGGATTCACTTTTGACCAGTTTTAGAGATCTAGTCGATCATCGGTTGATCTGATGCCGTACACTCGCCTTCATCACTATTCTTTAAAACGAATGTACCAAAGCATTCGCAATTTGTTCAAAGCAACGAGAAATTGCTTTTATGATTTACAAAAGTGATGACATGATGTGAAGTAGTTTTGAGAATTTCATTTCTGATCTGAGAAACGTTGCAAAGCAACTGAGAAAAACTGTAATTCCAGGAATTTTGTCCAAATGAACTGTATAATCAAAAAGCCTTGTGTACTAACCCCTTTATTAGACATTATAAACAGTTATAGTCCAGCAGGCTCGAGATAAAATGGTACTCCACCTACTAAGTTTAATAAAACTCTTCTGTCTTAGCTATCAATTGATGTGAAACCCTTTCATACCTGTTACAGGAAAGCCAGGAGCAAAAATGTTTTTTTTAGAACCCCCACAGGAAATGATAATATTTGTGTGAGTAATTACATAAAAGATGACTGAACACACGCTCACTCACTCTGTGAAACTCGTACGAGCTCGGCTGCATTCCAAACCCCCGATGTGACGAAGCAGTCCTGGAAGTTCAAATGCCCTGCGGAGGATGTAAAACACAAGTTATAACCTCTTATAACCACAGGAGTAAACAGTTTACACTATATGGGCAAAAGTTAGTAGACACTTGAATATAAGGTTTGTATATTGTTTGTGAACATCCCTTTCAACATTTAGTCCTTGTTCATTGTTATAATAAGCTCCCCCCTTAAGATGTTCCACTAGATTTAGGGGAGGTGTGTGGAAATTCAACCACAAGGTGCTGTTTACATTCATTGTGTTCAATAGGGTTGAGGTCAGAACACATAAAAAAAAATATCTTTATAAATGTTTGGCTTTGGGTCTCCTAGTTTAAGTGCTATCAAATCCAAAGACATCCTATACAGTATAACCGGTCCCTGTAACTACACTGTTTAACAGTATATACAGTATAACTGTGTAGTTACATGCTTTTATTCAGTAAACACTATAGTGGTTTTATAGTTACAGGCTTTTATTCAGTAGTTATAACACAGTTATACTGTATATACTGTTATACTGTGTAGTTACAGAGACCAGTTATCCTGTATATCTTTGGATTTGATTAGATTTTTTATTTTATTTCACAAACATGCTGCTTTTTACACACTGTGATGTTTACACACATGTATTTGTCAGTATAACTACACAGTCACTAACACTGACAAATACATGTGTGTAAACATCACAGTGTGTGTAAAAAGCAGCATGTTTGTGAAATTTAAAAAAATCTAATTGACCTAATGATATCTAGAAGAACAGGCTTTGGTTATAAATGTTTGTCCATTTTCATTGTACACATAGAAGAAGTCCACAAAAAGTCTTAATTCCAAAAGTCATTTTTATTTGAAGCAGGTATAAAGTTGTATAAAAGATCAGTGGTGAAGAGTAACGAAGTAAATGCAATTCGTCTACTGTTATTATTTCCATTTTGGGAGATTTTTACTTTTCTTACATTTTGAAAGCCAGTCATTCCTTTTTTATTTATTTATCAAAAACTAGTCAATCACGCAGCAAACCATCGATCAGGTAGAGTGTGTGCTCTGTTTGTTTCTTGGTGTATCTATATATCACCAACATACAGTTCTAATTGTAATAGAAATCATTCGAGTCTCTTCACATAAACTGAGTTGATTACGAGTCTTGTGATAAATGATAATAGGAACATTGTAGAGTATAATAAATAATAGTATTTTGGATACTTAAGTACATTTGAAGGCAAAAACCTTTGTTCTTTTACTCGAGTGAAAGTTTAAAGGGACACTTAAAATGTTAAAGGCGTCATATTTTACCTACTGTATCTCTGGCTCAGGGGTTAAGTTGTTACTGATTAGAAGAGCAAGGGTTCAAAATCTGGTATAGCCAAGCTGCCACTCTTGGGTCCTTGAGCAAGGCCCTTAACCCACTGTGCTCCAGAAGTGGCATATCACGGCTGACCCTGTGCTCAGACCCCAGTTTGCTCGGATATGTGGAGAAAGAATGTCACTGTGCTGCAATGATATGTTACAAATTATAGCTATTCTGTTCTATTAAAAGTTCATGGTTTGTGTACTTCATCCACAAGTTTAAGTACCTATAAGTTTGTTCCTAATAATCCCTGATGAACGAGCCGGTGGCGACTTTGGAACTCCCTAAAACTTCATGAGAAGGAAACCTTAAGAGGGACCAGATTTAAAAGGAAACCTCATCCTCATCTGAGTGAAACTGAAAGTCCATTTCCCAGTTTGTTGCGAATGTGTGTAGATCGTCCAACAAAACGAATGCATAACTACCAAGAAAAAAATGGTATTTGTAGGTATTTCTTTCATTCTCACCTCAGTCATGAGTTGAAAAAGGAAATTGTAATAGCAAACTTGTGATCCATTACAACTGGATGCACAACCTACACTCATCGATTCGCTCTTCATTTCCGAATCCTGTCCCTAAAAACCTGGGTGTGAGCATCGAATACACCCAGGATGGAACACCAGTCCATCAACACAGCATTACTCCCCCACGCACATCTACAAATCACACCTCCAGGCGATCTAGAGTCACCAATCCACCCACCGGCATGTTTTTGCGAGAGCGAACCGGAGAACCCAGAGGGAGTGGGATTTGGGGAGAATGTGCACAGACAGAAACCTGAGCTCAGGATTGAACTTGAGGAATTCGACACTGTATTTAACAAAAGAGTGGAGTATTCTGGGAGAAAGTTCTTCGCATAATGTCTGTAACCACAAAGAAGAAAATACAGTGTGTGTGTGCACGTGTGTGTTACTGTAATACAACTCCGACATGCCCTATAATGCAGTTTCAGGTTCTTCTGTCATATGTACTGATGTAGGTGACAGTTCGTACAATGAAATTCTTAAGTGAGTCTACAGGCAAACTATAGCAAATATAAAAAAAATTATACAAACTTTTTTTTAAATCGAATACAATATGAGGCATAGGGAAAGATGGAACAAGTGAGCACATAAGTGTATATATATTAAATGGATTATATGAATTGGTGGAAAGTAAA
>MU551540.1:1125947-1130947 GCA_024362625.1 Silurus asotus | reverse complement strand
AGTGGAACATCCTCCCAGAAGAGTGGAAGCTATTGAAAAAGCAAATGGGGCTAAATGGGGAATGGGATGTTAAAGAAGTACATCTTATGCTTAGGTGTACCTAAACTTTTGTCTCTATAGTGTATTGTTCTCTCAGATTACTACATTTGATACTAAAATTCATCCATTTGAATCTGAGAACGTTTGTACCTTTACACAAATAAAAACTGTATAAAACTTGAGTATATACAAACTTGTGCTCGAGTGCATGTGGAGGTTTTAGTGGACGTACCAAATACCTTCTATTATATTTCAAGGTTTTTCCCTGTAATATGTATGAGAGAGGTAGTATATACTTGAAAGAAATACATTGAGACTGGTGTGTGTGCGTGCGTGTGTGTGTGTGTGTGTGTGTGTGTGTGTGTGTGTGTGTGTGTGTGTGTGTGTGTGTGTGTGTGTGATCAGTGTGTATTTGTCCTCAGATCACCCCATGACTGAGGCAGGATGTGACTGTTAGAGGAGCAGCACAATAGCTTAGTGTGTTTCGTGCAGCGCGGGAAAGACGACGTGAGCACACACACACACACACACACACACACACACACACACACACACACACACACACACACACACACACACACTCGCTTACACAGAAAGATCACATACTAGCTGTCTTCCTGAACGGATTCGTGTTATAAGAATCTCACAATGATGCAATTTTTAGCTGCTTTATGATGTTTTCTCTCAATAGCACAAATTCATTCATCATTTTAAGGAGACATGGGGACACCCCCCCCCCACCACCCACCCACACACACACACACACACACAAACACAAACACACAAACACACAAACACACAAACACACATTGACAAGCCACAATGTCCACAGTTGTCACAATCTCTGAATACCTTGCTTGGTTTTTACTTAATTCTGTGTGGTGGTCTGTCCGTCTGTCTGTCTGTCTGTCTGTCTGTCTGTCTGTCTGTCTGTCTGTCTGTCTATCTATCTATCTATCTTTCTATCTATCTATCTATCTATCGATGGATCTATCTATCGATGGATCTTTCTACTGATGTAGGTGAGGTGTAGAGGCCTGGGGTGCAACTTCATGGTGAAAAAAACGGCCACAGACGGTTGAAAAAGTCAGGTGTCCCAATACTTTTGCTCATACAGTGTATACACTCTTCAGTTGCTTTAGTACATCCCCTATAGTCTGTAGCATAGGAATTCCCCGGAGATTAATAAAGTGCCAACTCTCTTTTTACGACATCTAATCTTATCTAAATATCATGTGAGCACCTGACTTGGATGCAAATGTTTGTGTAGGTAAGAAAGGGAGAAAACAGGAGAAGATGAAACTTAACGAAGACACACGGGTCAAACCCAGGCTTTCTAATAACCATGATGCAGCTTCCTATCAGAGCCAACTTTGCGCTAGCTGTTTTTTTTTTGTGGGAATGTTACTGTAACCAATCCATGATCATAGGTTTCTTCGCTGCCAAGTGACCCAGACCATAACTAATGTTGAATTTGGTCTACGCTTCTTGCCAGGGTACTACAAGAATCACCGAGGGTCGTTTTCACACTTTTTTCACACATTTTTTCCCAAGACTCGGCGCCCGGAGTTTGGTACGATTGATGAAGTGTGAACGCTGGTTCGCCGAGCCAAAGATCTGATCCCTGGCCCTGTTGCGTACGGAGGTCTGGGGTTCACTTCAGGTGTAAAGTGTATTGGATCAGTTTGTCACGTTACTTTCTGTTCTATATCTGAGCAGACAAACCGGGCAACAGGTCTTTATGTCATCGCTGGGAATAGGGTTGCAAATTTCCAGTAAATCCCTAGAAACTTTCTGGAACCTTCAATGGAAATGTCATTTGGAGAATTTTGGAAATATTTCAAGTTGGAATCTTACTAGCAATGTATGGAATTTATAGAAAGATTTGATTGTTTTTGTATTATTTTTTATATCAAATCAATGCAGGCTTGATAAAAATACCACAATTCTTTCAAAAATAGTAATGTGTCAATCTTTTGACCAGTACTGTACTTCTGTATGATAGAAAACTGGCTAGCAGAAGAAAAAGAAGAGCAAGCTAGCCTCATAAATTATCAATTAAATACTGTTAGCTTTGTTTTAAACGTAAATGTATGTAATACATAAGTAATTTACTTGAATACTGATGGAAGATTAAATGGACATATTTAAAAAAAGATTATGTTATAAATGAATACAATGCATGTAGGAGGGTGACCTCAACAACTCTGTGTGCATGTAAGTGATGAATATTTACAAATTTTTTTACTTTACTACATTTAAGTTACATGTCATTGGGTAACCTGTAATATTGTAAATTAAATTGCAAAGTTTATTCCAATTTATTCACAATAATTCAGGTTTATTCCTAATAATTCCCAAGGAAAGTGAAAATGAAAATTCCTGGAATTTTGCAACCCTAGTTGGAGAAATGTAACTTTTGATAATAACATTCATTCAATAACATTTATTTTATTGAACAATAATTGTCCACACGTTTGCAATTTTTGGTTAATTATTCGTTAATCGTTAATTAATTAATTAGTTAATTGTTCGTTTTAAAATGATTGTTCATGCAGCAAGGAATTCATGTGGACGAGCAAATGTTGAAACGTCTAAACAAAAAAAAACAAAAAAAAGGCACCATCACGTGACTAAAAATGCGTGAAAAACCTTTTCAACACTGCTACGCAAAAACGCCATTTTATCTGTTTTCCAAATGCTACGCCATCTCGGTGTGGACAGAAATCCAGAAGGAAAAAAAAAAAATAAAATGTATTAGTGTGGACGTGACTTTAGATTGAACTCCAAGCAAAAAAGAAATCGATCTCAAACAAAGCCTCTGTCCAACCTGCATCGTGGGACAACCCTAGAGATCAGATCGGTGTCGAAGTAAATTAGAATGTTAGTTCATTATTCGATTGACGTGCTTCCAAAAATCCCAGGGATTTACAGACGGGGAGACAGAGCACAAGGTAAATATTAGTCGACTTGTCAAACACAATAAAAAAAACACGATACACAGATCATGTGGTCACATGTAAGGTGCTGATCTGAGCTCAGGCTCTGTTACTGTGTTTTGTTGTTTTTTATATACAGTTTTATTGAGAAAAAGCGAGCTGATCATGAGGACCTCGGATTTGCGTGTGCAGGTTTCAAACGCGACCGTGAGACATCTGAGACGATGCCGGCCGAAAGAGCGGGACGAGAAAACGAGAGGACACTACTGTTCTCTAAGGGAGAGAAAGAGAGCGAGAGGGAGAGAGAAGGGAGGCATGAAAGCTCCTCTGGTGGAACTCCAAGAGACTGCATCTGTTTGGCAATGATTCAGAAAAATCTACTGTTACACACACACACACACACACACACACACACACACACACAGAGAGAGAGAGAGAGAGAGAGAGAGAGAGAGAGAGAGAGGGCTAGTGTTTCAATGCTCGCCTCAGGGACTGCTATTCCAGGCTAGAGTTTATGAAAAACAGCTTTATGTGGAAAAAAAAACACTAGACGTGGAAGGAGAGCGAAAGAGAGAGAAGAGAGAGAGAAGGAAAGTGTATATACAGGTGAAAGAGAGCGGTATTTACATAAAGAAATGACGAAGAACACGAACGCTGTGAATAAAACGTCTCTTTTTTTGCTCGTCCAGAAGGACAGCAGCATGAAACGGACTCGAAACGGAGAACGAGCCTGAAAAACATCTGCTCCGACCATAAAACACGCCACACAACGCCACTGTTCTCTCCGTCTGAGCACAGCTGGGAGGCAGGTGCTGTTCGTCGACTCGTCTCGCAGGGAATCGAGCCGACCTTGAATGACCCCCGCTAACGACCCCGGCCTTGGAGCTCTTCCTCAAAATGATGAAATTATACACACTATATGGAGCACCAGAGGTGTCATAAACACACATTTATTTCATATACGACAGTTATTCGGAACGCAAAGAAATTTCGGCGTATAGAATTGATTGTTTAATTTTATGGCATTTGGAAGGAAAATTCCAACGCCTTAACCTTGAGATAGAAGCTGGGATTAAACATGATAAACACCCTGAAGCACAGGGGGATAAGGGCCTTCCTCAAGGGCCCAAGAGTGGCAATTTGGTGATATTGTGGCTTTCTGTTTAGAAGTCAAACCTCCTAAGCACTGAGCCACCCCCTCTCCCAGACAAAGATTCTTTTTAACACATTACATATACATTACAGCACAAATAATGTCTGGGTTTAGACATAATGCAGCATGGGGGGTTAAGGGCCTTGCTCAAGGGCCCAGCAGTGTCAGCTTAGTGGTGTTGGTGGGATTTAAAATCGCAACCTTCTGATCAGACGTAACCACTGAGCTGAAAGCTGGGGTCAGGCATGATACAGTGCCGCTGTAGCACAGAAAGTTGAGGGCCTTGTTTAAGGGCCCAAAAGTGGAAACTTCAGGATATACAGTATAGGGACTTGAACACCTGACCTACTGATTTGACATCTAACATCTTAAACACTAAACCACCCCTTCCCCAAGATTTAGGGGCTTTTTAACATGTTACTTAGACATGACAGCACAATCCATTTCTGGGGTCAGACATGATGGAGCACAGAGGGGTAAGGGCCTTGCTCGAGGGCCCAAGAGTGGCGATAAAAGCGCCTGCCTTCTGATCTGTAACCCAGAGCTTTAACCACAGAGCTCCCACCTCCCGTGCTTTAAGCATCGGCAAGGCCACACGAGAGACGGATTTTAAGCCGCGTTCGTCACGGACGAGACGTTTCTATTACAGGAAACTATTTCGGAGCTCTAACAAGAGCAATTACGCAATTATAATTAGCGTCCAGGAGACGTGTGCTTATTTAATTTAGTCTTCCCTCGCTCTCGGGTTGTTAATGCAACGCATTTGGATTTATCTTAGCCAACACCCACACACACACACACACACACACACTCACACACACACACCCCTTGCTGTTCAGCACAGGTATCACTCTCTCTTCTCAGCCCCT
>MU551540.1:1103447-1120947 GCA_024362625.1 Silurus asotus | reverse complement strand
AAAAGAGACAAAAGAGAAGAAAAGTGGAAAAAAGAGAAAAGAGGAAAAGAGAAATCAGAAAGAGAAAACAAAGAGAAGAAAACAGGAAAAGGCAAGAAAAGAGAAAAGAAGAGAAAACAGGAAAAGAGAAAACCAGAAAAAAAAGGGGAAAACAGGAGACTAATCTCTCTCTTTCTCTTTCAGCTTTACATTCCGAATGCATCTAAATGTAATTAAAGCTCGTCAGACTGCTACAGACTCCACAAACCCTCACAAATATGATGAAAGAAAAAAAAAGAAGATGCACAAAAAAAACAGGGAGAAGAGAAATGGTGGAGGGAGGAGACAGTTTCATAGCATTCCTTTACCTAAAATGCTCTCTGACCATCTTTCTCTCTGTCTCTCTTATATGTCCTCTTCCATCATCCTCTCTCTCTCTCTCTCTCTCTCTCTCTCGCTATCTCTCTCTCCGTCTCGGTGGGTGTATATTTTTGCAGTTCGAAGGAGAAAAATGAAAGCATCTGTCTGACGCCAGTGAACTGCCAAACCACAGAATTCTCCCAACACTCCCAAATCTCACACTCTTTCATTTCCCTTCATTTATCACCCATGATACACACACACACACACACACACACACACACACACACACACACACACACACACACACACACACACACACACATGCACATGCACACACAGAGATCTGTGCAGAAGCAAAGACCTGAAAAGTCTGTCTTTTTCCCCCAACACCTCTTATTTTTATGTCTCAATTTTTCTGTCTTTCACACACACACTCACACACATGCACACACACGTGCAAACACACACACACACACACACACACACACACACTCTCGAAAACAGACTTAGTGTATAGAAGTTGCATAACAGCACCAAATTTCCATCGGGTCAACCTAAATTCTGCCCTAACTCAATTTAATTTAATTGGACAGCACACACATATGCACACACACACACACACACACACACACACACACACACTTGCACAAACAACCAGCGAGTCTTGCGGTAGTGCCGTAATCATTTAGGCAGATTGTAGAGATTGAAGAAAGACTAACATTGGGTACTTTGGCACCGAAAAGACACACACACACACACACACACACACACACACACACACAACTTGCATCAGATACAGTATGTGTGTTTACAGATCTGCATTCAATTACCACAACCACATATTTACACACAGAAAAGAGATGGAAAAGAGAGAGAGCGGCTCGTCTTCACGCTCTTCAGCCAGGCTTTTTCGATTCGGGCTCAGATTAAAGATTTAAACCAGACGCTCACGTAGACGTGTATAAGAGCTGATAATACGGTGAAGACTAGGTTTCTCTCCGACTCACGTAAAGAACTGCTATGTTGTGTGTAGTGATGTAAAGATCGGATCATTTTAGTGACTTTGTTGAACTACTCGATTCTGTTTCCTGAAATTTTCCTGAGATTTTGCGGTGCTTTGCTCATGAGCATCCAGCAGAAGATGAACGAATCGTTCTTTAAGACGACTCGTTCTTCTGAGTCACATTAAAGATTCGTTGAAAATGAATTCTCAAACTCTTCATCTTCATCTCTGATCTTCATCTTCATATGATTTGATTTTAACCACTAACGCTGATGACTCTTAAGTTGCAGCTGTTATGGTTCACCATTGGGGACATGAGTTGAATATTTTAATCACTTTTGGGAATTTATCAGGACTCAGATCTGAGAGTCAGGTTCTTCGCTTCTCCACTCTGAAGGTCTCCAGCCTACTGTAGCTTTGGATTCCTGCTCCTTCCCTTTGTTGTTGTTGCCTGATTTTGCCATAGTGTGCATTCTGAGATGCTTTTCTACTCACCATGTGTGTAAAGAGTGGCTATGAGTTACAGCAGCTTTACCGTTACTCTAATCAGAGTCTAATCAAGTTCGAGTCAGGAGTTTCTTCCATCGTTTATGCTGAACTGTATGAACTGTAAGTAGATACCACCAAGCACCAATCAAAACAATTTTAAAACGGAGATGTGAGAAAGCTACTTAAGTACAGTAATGAATTACATTTACTTCATTACTGGATAAAACGCCCTGGAAGCACAGAGGATTAAGGGTTTCACTCAAGGACCCCAGGCAACGCAAGCTTGGCGATGCCGGGGCTTGAACCTTGACCTTCTAATTAGTAACCCAGAACTTGAACTCAGTGAGGCTCTGACAAGTTGAGATGCTTTTTACCTCTAGAAAAAGGATCAGAGATTTCTGACTGTTGATGAAGCTGAAATGCAGCATAAAGAAGATCCAGAGTGTGATTCATCGCAAGGAGATTTTGTAATTGTCCTTTTAAGCTATAAATATCAGCTAACACACACACACACACACACACACACACACACACACACACACACACACACACACACACACACACACACTCGTTGGAGTGAGCTGGCTAACAAAGCTATGAGGAGTATCAGTGTCAATAAAAATAAACCCTTCTTAATCAGGAGTCAGGGATTCATTAAAGAACAGGTTCTGTATAACAATGTGTGAGCTCCAGCTTCCCTCCCACCCAGCACACACACACACACACACACACACACACACACACACACACACACACACACACACACACACACACACACACAAACACATACACAAAAACACACACAAACAGCAGTGTATAAATGACCATGCTGACCTGACTTCACTATTTGTGTGATCGCCCTATTAAACATGAAGCAGAGACAACAGCTGTGAGCTCTGTGTGTGTGTGTGTGTGTGTGTGTGTGTGTGTGTGTCTGTGTGTGTGTGTGTGTGTGTGTATGTGTGTGTGTGTTTAAGAGGGTCGTGACGGAAGGAAGGAAGGTGTGACTCAGTAAGGAAAGACAGGCAGACACACACACACACACACACACACACACACACACACAGCTGCCATGTCTCACAGTTTTTGTAACCTTCGACCTTTGGCATGCTACGGTTAAGCTTGAGGGAGAAGTATGGACTTTTGCACACACACATACACACAGCTTTCTTAACCTTTAACCCACGGCACGTGTCAACCCTTTCATCAAGAAACACAGAGAGAGAGAGACAGAAAGAGAGAAGCGAGAGAGCGAGAGAGAGAGAGAGAGAGAGAGAGAGAGAGAGAGAGAGAGAGCCTCATTACTAGAGACTCAAAGCACTTTTGTACGTCGCTCTGGATAAGGGTGTCTGCTAAATGCCACAAATGTAAATGTAAATGAGAGAGCGAGAGAGAAACATATGGACAGAAAAAAAGATATATATATATATATATTCCCAGACTGAGCTCCCACTTTCCATCACTTGCTGAACTCAGTGGTGATGCTCTGACCATTTGAGACACTTTTAACTCTGGAAAAAGAATCAGAGATCAGAAATGTTGAGTTCTGACTGTTAGGCGAACGCAGCATAATGAGGATTCCTGGTGTGTTTTATCACAAGGAGATTTTATTGTTCTTGCAAGCTAATCGATATCAGATAACACACACGCACGTGCGCTAGTTGCACGCTAGCGAGCTAGCTAACACAGCTATTAGGCGTCGAGTATCATTGTAAAAAAAAATATTGAACAGTTAAGTATTCATCCACTCATAATCAAAAAGGAACGACTGATTTGGCAAAATGTAATTGAGTAAGAAGTAAGACATGTGACTTCGAAAACTACATTGAAATATAGTGAAGTTAAAGTAAAAGTCTCACCAAATGGAAATAGTGCAGTAAAGTACAGATAAGCAAAAAATAGAGTAAATAATAAATGCTGTAGCGAATTACGTTTACTTCGTTATTGTTCACCACTGGTTTTCGGTGGATTGTATTGTACACATTGGAAAAAGAAAAAGCTCAGCAGTTCGGTTTTGCTCGTGGGGCTCGTTCTAAAGACCGGAGATGTGACGTGTAGCAGGAGCGCTCTGGTGGCCTCTGTGCTTTTGCTTGCTCAGGACTTTGCACAATGGAAATACAATGCGGCCTTTACGTTTGTTTAGGTATAAATGCTGGAGGTTAAACCGACGTTCCGTGTCAGTTCACCACCAACTTAGTGCTGGGACACACAGACGCTCGCATCATCGTCATCACCATGGGCAGAGTAAGCATTTCACCAAGATTTAATTCTTTAAAAGAAAGGAAAATAGATTTTATTTTAATTGAGTTAAGTAACATTTCCTCATTTCTTTCTACAGGTTATCTTCTACGAGGATAGAAACTTCCAGGGCCGCTCGTATGAGTGCAGCGGTGACTGCTCGGATATGTCCACCTACCTGAGCCGCTGCCACTCATTTAGGGTGGAGAGCGGCTGCTGGATGGCGTACGATCATTCCAACTACATGGGCAACCAGTACTTCATGAAGAGAGGCGAGTACCCCGACTACATGGGCATGTGGAACTGGGGCAACAACTGGATCAGATCCTGTCGCATGATCCCCATGGTATGATGAATTTACACTTTTTTTTTTAAGCTTTACCAAAGTTTTACCGAAGTGACTAATCTCGTGACCTGTATCAGTACCGGGGAGCGTACAGGATGAAGGTCTACGAGAGGGACAACTTCATGGGTCAGATGATGGAGGCCACGGACGACTGCGATTCCTTCACTGATCGCTACAACTGGTCTAGCGGCTGCATGTCGTGCCACGTGATGGACGGCCATTGGCTCATGTACGAGCATCCGCACTACAGAGGCAGGATGTGGTACTTCGGCCCTGGAGAGTACCGCAACTTCAGGGATTATGGCGGCATGAGGTTCATGAGCATGAGGCGTATCATGGACTCTTGGTATTGAGATAATAACGATCAGTTGATCTTCAATAAAAAAAGATGAAATAAGTTTAGCCTGTGTGTGTCTTTTCATTATAATGTTCTTTAATTGATGACTAGTGTTTGGATGCCACAGGTGTCCAGAAAAACATCTACCACAAGAAAAACAACAAACCCACTATTTAGCAGTTGGACACTACATGGAATTAAAGTTTGGGGAAAAACCACATATGGCTGGAAAGGTCAGGTGTCCCAACACTTTTTTGCCATTTTGTGTATATTCTGATTCTGCATTTGCAATATTTCTGTACAATCAATAGGACACCATGTGTCCAACAGAAGAGCATGACATATCCACAGCTGAGACACACATACACACACACACACACTCTCATGAGCCAAGGCATTATAATTACCGCAACTGAACATCACACACACATACCCGGTCCCACTCGTCCTCTTTTCACTAGAATATTTGTTAAACATATTATGGAGTGACGTTAAAAATAAAATGTCTCACACACATTTTGTGGAACCAAAGACAAACGTGTAGCATGTACAATTTTACTACACATTCAGGCTAAAATTGAGAAAAGACAAGACAGCGGTCACTTACACAGGACCGGCCTTAACCCAAACCCTAAATTCAAGCCAAGTATCCTTAAACTCCCACTTCCCACTTCCTCATAGGTGAGAAATCAAATCCGTTATACGTCTGTAGTACAATCCGAGAGAGATTTGCACCAATAACAGAAAGCTGATTGGCTGTTGCGTGTCGGTCTCATTTGTAGTCGTAATCCATATATTTGGATCAGCGAAAGAAAGAACTACAACAACCACAGAAACTAACTAACAAAAACATTCTAAAGCATTTCGATGAGCATTAGAGTAAATGCACACAAAGAATTAAGATCTGTTTAAAATGATTTAGGATTATTAAAGCAAATTTATGACTTTTTAAGGTGTAAAAATATTTCATTTTTTATATTGACTTTTTTACACATTAAGCGAAAACCCTGTTTAAAAAGAGTTGCAGAATCGCCCGAAAGCAGCAACCACACAGAGAACGTTATGGAATGTACATTCTCCTCCGTTCTCACGTAAATGTGCTACTGAGAAAAATACAAATACAAATAGAAATATCCATAATTCATCTTAGCATCATCAGAGGACGAACGTTTGTGAGATTTTCACGAGTTATTCTTCACAAATCTCGTACGTTGTGCCATGTGATTTCGTGACCGGCCACATACGCAAATTCGATCCGGTGTGTTTCGTTTAGTCGCTCGCCTGAGTTAGTGTTTGTGTTGAAGCACCTCCTGGAGTCCAGGTGGTTCAGTATGAACTCATACAGAGTTAACAGCGAGTCTCGACTGGCGACGAAACAAACGCAGTTTTTTGGACCGACCGATGCTGAAAAAACATCACTGCACTGACAGAACCGAATGCCACGTCACACTGATTTCTGGCGAGGATAACAGAACTGAGCAAATTAGAAATACTCTGGCAGTAAAGCTCTAAATTATACTGGTAGTGTCGTATAAAGTGTTTTTCTTTCGGTTTTTTTATTACTGAAACTGAGGCGAGCGGCATTTATTAATTGAGAACTCCTGCGGGGAAAAGCAGCTTTCTGAATTATAAACAGCTTCTTGTGGACAAACACTAGATCACTTATTTTCCTTCTTTATCTATCACACACACACACACACACACACACACACACACACACACATACACACAGGCAGTGACTGGTATACCTGCCATTATCAGGTAATATCTTTCTCAGCTGTGTAGTCCGTTTATTCCTCTCACTCAGGGAATTGACAGGGATGGAAAATCGGACTCATCCCGAACTGACCGGGAAAACCAATCATCGATACTGACACGCAAGCACACACACACACACACACACACACACACACACACACACACACACACACACACACACACACACACACACTTACCTTCTGGCTACCCTTTCTCTCTCCCATCACTTTTTACCTGTCCAAGGCCCTGCTGCTTCACAGCTTGCTCTCAGAAAATTAAATTAATAGCAAATGTGCTTTCTGACTTTCTGTTTGGCCTTAAAATTATGGATACACAATGAAGTCATTCCTTGGCAGCAAAGAGCTCTTTTTTTTTATTTCTTTTTTTTCCTTCTTGAAAAAAAAAAAAGAAAACGCTTTCTGATTTTCTATTTACTGCCTTTTTTTAAAAAAGGACTGCTTTAGATTTACACGGTGCTACAAGGTTTCTGGACACGCAAACAATTATTTCACTGCTTCTGGCTTATGGACATTGTTAACAAAAAGGAGATTTTAACTGTCATTACTCATGTAAGATTCTTAATAAACCGATGTCGAATAAACGGACAAGGTAAAAATATCAGAAATAAATAGTCACAATGTTGCCCATCGGGGGACTCAATGCCGCCGCATCACCCACTGCCGTGTCCACCAGCAGCTGAACCCGGTATCCATATTCTACTCACAGAAACATAACAATGCTGTGACTAATCTTACAAGATAGAAAAAAAATAATGCATTTGTTTTAGCTGATCGAACATCCTGCAAGTTTAACATTTTTGCTTTTGCACAGAAGCCACAGATGTTTATACTGTAAATATAATTGTGATATACTATTATACATGTATTTATATATTCTATCTGTTCTATAGATCTATACATTATACCCTCTCTATTTCTATTTCATGAGTGCTTACAGTTTTTCTCAGTTTCTTTGTGGCGTTTCTCAGATCAGAAATGAAATCAAAACTACTTGTTCAGCCTCCACATCATTCAGTCATTTGTGCTCATCATAAGAACAAATGCTTCTGTACATCATTTAATGGATTGTGTACGAGTGTCTGCTGTTTCCTACAGTATCAGTTGTTCATGTTGATCACAATATATTCTACTGGTTTCACCTGAATAGTTTTAACCCCAAAAATATCTCAGCATCAGTTCATTGTGTAAGTCATTGAATGCAAAATTGTTAAACCAGTTGTCAACATCTGCAATCTAAAATTTCTATTAAACTTTTTTCTGTAAATGTGTTGCATTGATGAATTGTGCAGATGAATCTTGAATGTCACTAATGAAGGCGAGTGAACGACATCAGATCAACCGATAATCAACAGTTTCAGTTTTCTACAACAGGTCAAAGGTGAATCTCGTGAACCTTCAATTGGAGACAGAGCAAGACACAGATTTATAAATTCTAAAAATGAATGAACAACTAAGAAACAAACGAACACTTGTACACTACAGTAAAAGTGTTAATCCAGTCTGGTCTCTGCAATCAGTATAAATTAAATATTCAATCAAATAAATGAATTTGTGCTGCTGAAATTTATAGATGCCAAAAAAAAGTCAAATTTTGTGCATTTACAGTCACTGTGATCCGAACCATAGTTTATATCAAGAAATACTGAAACTGTCACCACAATGACTAAACATTTTAATGATCTTGTTTGTGAACAATGACAAAGTGACTTTTCATTCTGATGGGAATGAGATGTTTATTGAAACACATACTTACTTTTGATAGATGAACTACAGATTTTGAAAAAAGAAGTACAGACTTTTGCAAGAAATCCATTGTTTTGTGCTGTTTGTGCACATTGTTTTAAGAAATGCACTGCAAATATTAAGCATGTTATGAGAACTTCTCCATAGCAGCTGAGAAAAACTGTACGATTTTCAAATCTGTATGCAATCATGTAAATCATGTCAATGTCAGAAGTGACAGCATGGCATGTAAACACAGGCTCTGACAGTTCCTCTACCTCAGCTAGATCACTTCAATTCATCGCTGAGGTAGGGTCAAGATAGAAACAGTTTTATATATAAATACAAGATATTTAATGTGATTTTACTGATACTGTGTATGATTTATTATTAGTTTATTTTGCACAAATATAAACAATAAAATGAATACAATGCAAATATTGTGCAGGGAGAGGCAAAAATCCCGAAGGGCTAACATCTGTAATCTAAAATTACAATAAACTTTTTTTTTGTAAATGTGTTGAATTGATGAATCTTGAATGTCACTAATGAAGGTGAGTAAACGGCATCAGATCAACCAATGACCAACCAGCTCTCTAAAACAGGTCAATTGTGCTTGGGTAGCTGTGCAGTTTTATTTGTCCACCTGCCTGCAGTATTTTTGAACTAAAGGGGCTTTTACTTGTCACATTACAGCACAATGAAATTCTTCCCTCCCAGCAATGTTAGAGGTCAAGGGTCAAACAGGATGATAAATGGCATTGCTTAAGAGTGGTAGCTTAACAATACTGGGGCCTAAAACCCCACCTTTCCAACCAGCAACCACAAAGCTACCATGTCCTAATCTAATTAGTTACAATCTAATCTAATCTAATCTAACTATTAGTACCATCATTTAAAACAAAAGGAACACTTTTAATAAACCTCTTTTTTACAAATAACGAATGTTTTTTATTTTTATTTTGTTAACTTACCATTAAATCATTGAACTATTAAAGCAAGACTGTTTACCTCATATTTATATATACATATAATTATTCCATACCAATCAGATTTAAGCATTCAGCTGTTTTATGGTAATACTGTGCAATTTTAGATTCACTGAATATATGAATAAAAGTTTGTGGACACCTGACCATAAGATTTGTATTCGCTTCTCTTGAAACTTCCCATTCCACATTCGGTTTTCAGTTATATTAACCTCAAGCATTCTGGGAAGATGTTTCACTAGATCTTTTGGAGATTTATAGGAATTTATAGGTGTTCAATAGGGTTGGAGCTCTATAGCAGGAGATCTTCCAACCCTTAGAAAACGAATCTATATCCTTATAATAATTGTGTGCCAACAGCGTGTGGAAGAACCACATTAGGTACCTTTGGAAAAATCCCAATACTTTTGTCCAAATATCGTATTAGATATTAGCGGTTTTCGGAGCATGTCCGCTAGCTAGCTAGTTCATCTGCCAGTATATGAATATCAGTTGCACTCTAGACTGTAGATTTCCTATGTAATGTGAATGATATCACTGTGAAAGAGGCTTCATCGTTCGCCTCGGTGCTGTAACAATTCCCTCAAACCGTTTCTCTGTCAGACGCTCTGCTTCCGAATGATTTAAAATAGTGTACATGTGGTGAATGACGCTCCTCACAACAACAAAAAAGGCCTCTCTAGAAAAAAGAGTGACTGGTGTGTCTAGTGTGTGTGTGTGTGTGTGTCTAGTGTGTGTGTCTAGTGTGTGCAGTGTGTTTGTGTTGGCACCGTTTCAGCATTCCACATTCCAGTGTGATATTCTGCACTGTGACCTCAAAAAACTGTTTGTATCCCACTCACACACACACACACACACACACACACACACACACACACACACAGGCTCACAAGTTCTCTCTTCCTCCCTCTTTCCTCGGCTTTACCTCTCGAACGTACATTTCCCTGACACGATCGCACCCTTCCCTCCCTCGCCCTTTCGCTACACCCGTTTCTACGCTTCTCGCTTTCACGCCGTCTCTTCAAGCTGCGACTTGTCAATATTCCGACGCTTGATTTATGTTTAGCCTGTTTCCTCGTAGCAATGCAGCTCAAATGAAAGCTCAGGTGAATTCAATTCAAATAAATTCGATTGCAGCTGCTGAAAAGGGGAAACTTTATAATGGATGAAGGATGTGGTTCGGGGCTGCTGCTCGTGCTGAATCCGCTCCAATCAGCTCGGGGCTCCGACTTTCACTAATAGCATGATTTTTGTTAGCGACCATTGAGGATGTGGCCTTCTGAACGTTTTACACGACCGAATTGATCGCGCTGATCGAAACCCGAGCGGGACAGCAAACACTTCTCAGTCGTCCATGTTGAACACGCACAAAGTTCACAAAAGTGTCGGAATTACAGGGATTACAAGCTTCTGATTTATTATAACTCACCAGCACCAGGACTCAACTGCTCTCAGCAGTGCTGCTCATAGATAAACCCCACCCCCTGATTACAGATTACTATTTACAATTTTATAAAAAATGTTTGTTGTAAAATAATTGATTGTGTGTGTGTGTGTGTGTGTGTGTGTGTGTGTGTGTGTGCATGTGTGTGTGTGTGTAATTCATAATTAAGTCGTAAATATTTAACGTTTTATGTGTAATTTGTTGTGATTTTGTTGTGTATTTATTGTGAAATGTTTCATGCAATTTTTGGTGAATTAGTTGCGTAATTTTTGTGCATTTTAATGGAATTGTTGTAAACGTGTACATTTTATGTGTCATTTGTTGTGTAATTATTGTGAATGTGTTGTGAAATCTGTTGTGACTTTGTCATGAAATTGTGTACAGAGCTGTGTAATTTTGTTTGTTGTGTAACTTGTATAATTTTTTGCTAATTTGTTGTGTAATTTGATGTGAATTTGATGTGGATTTTATTGTGAATTATGTTGCAAATAGTTTTGTAAAACTTTGTTTAATTCATTGTGAATTTGTTGGATAATTCTTATGAAATTTCTTTTCAATTTCTTAGGACATTTCTTGTGAAATTTCTTTGAGGAATTTTCTAATTTGATAAACACTGCTGTAGTTCAGCTGCTTCTGTTGTACATTAGTGGTGAATTATTCTCTGAATCATTGCATTTCACTAGAGTTTATTCTGCAGATTATTCTGGAACTGATCATTGGTTTCCTCTGAAAGTCATTTAAAAACTTTTAATTCATTGCAATAGAATTTGGTTAATAGAAGATGGTTTCTCTATATAGTTAGTTTAATATGTCCTTCTGGTGTTTTCTGTGGATTATTACTATTTAATTCTGTGTTCATTATGATGGAATTTATCTGTTTATTATTCTTGGTGGATTTAAAACCAAGAAGCATTTTATACTTAAAAATCTACTTGAAAAAAAACTATATATACACACACACACACACACACACACACACACACTCGTTCTCACACTTAGCCCTCCGGGCACAGCGATGAAACTATGCAGAAACATCAAACTGTTCACCGCCACACCTGTGTGTGTAAAAGAGCTCATGCTGACACGCACACTCTGTGCCGTTATGACATCGGTTGGTTTTTATTAGTGATGGGAAGATCAGATTATTTTAGTGACTTCTTTGTATATACATATATACCAGTGGAGGGCCGTGCATTTGGTACCTGGGCCTTCAGTGGGGATGTACCCGACTTAATTCACCTTTTAATACCACCACTATCACGTCACAATTATTGAAACCATCAATACGATACAGTAACGCAATATAACAATGTAAGAGAGGCATTTCACATATGGAGGGTCAATACCATTTTACTAAAGCAAGAAACCCAGTTAAGACTCCAAACCTCTACACTACAACCAGAACTATGCACCTACATCATCTGGAGCAGTTCAGAATCAATATTTGTCCAATAACATGACAAAAGCATTCAAATGTAAATAAAATACAACCTACTCACCAGAGATGCAGAATTGGCACCACTCCTCAAAGGCTGTAATCCAGTGGTACAGCTCGTATTTACTGGTCTGGAAGTGCTGAACAAGCACTTTCCCAGGCTGAGACACACTAGCTAGCTTCAGGGTTGGCTGACCTCCTCACGATGTCTAGCTTTTTTTTTTTTTTCAAAATGTATTTTTAAGAATGTCTGAGACCAAACAAATGTATCTAACTCTGTAGGTGTAAAAAAGTGTAACTCAGATGTATTAATGTGTGCAGAGCTACACACACGTTTTGGCATTCGAACTTGGCTGTAACAGTTTCCCTCTGACCAACCAATCAGAGGACTGAAAAATGCTGACGCTAATCTGGGCCAGCTAGCTGCCCTTTGAGGTGAATATGAAATCTGATAAGTTAAAGAAACAGATTTATTAATTATAGAGACGATGGTAAAAAGTCCTGCACTACTGAAGGCCCTGGGCAGATTAGATCGACATGGCTGCACATAGAGGCTGAAATCTGATTGGACAAATCTGATTGAAATCTACTGAAAGCAGTGCAGCCAAGAGGAATGCTACGAAATGAGAATAATAAAGTGTTGGGAATAAATTAATACACTTTCATGGATTTTAGTTTGTAAATGTAGGTCAGTGATTCTGATAATGATGTATAAGCTGTATAGCATATATGAGTCACGTGACAATAGAGTCGAGAGGTAAACTACTTAATTTCCTCGTCAAGTAGAAAATGAACGAATCGCTCTTTGAGATGACTCATTCTTCTAAACCACATGAAAGACATTAAAAATAGACGAATTGTTCATAAACGACCCGTTACGAGTTTTTATTCACTTTTCCAGATACGTCAAATGCGACATCCTGTGTGAGATCTGCTACCCAACACTAACTGAGTAAAAGCTAAGTTTCTCACCGCTTTTTATATCATTGAGCGCTAATTGCGGGTGCTAATAGCATTTTCATTATTGCTGTGCATTTGGCTAATGCTGTGATGTAAACATCTGACAATTAGGCACTGGAGAATGTGAAAAAAATAGTGTTCAATTCAGGTGGTAGAAAAGTATAATAATGTTATTATTATTAATAATAATAATAATAATAATAATAATAATAATAATAATAATTGTCATGGTTTCTTTTGCATTTATGTTAGCTTAAACCAGACACAATGTAGAATTTTGGCCACGATTTGGTCATCTGAGACCGATTTAAAAAATCCTATACGATTCTTATAAGATAAAATCGATTGTCTCTCATCGCTAGTTTGTTTACCGACAGCCGATTATTGGCCGTTGCGATCATTTTTTTTCTCAATGAAATTCTGGAAGTGTCAGAAGATTGCAGACTCTTTTCTGCATTGCGGCTTCTCCTACGACGAGTGTCGAACTAAGACCCAATAGGAGCGCCGACCCTATTAGCAAAGCATTAGCTTAGCGCGACAACTTCAAACCACCTCAGGGAAAATGTCAAAGCAAGTCAGGACGACAGTACAGCAAGAAGAGAAACTTATTGAGGGATGGACGCAAAAGGAGTGTTTGTGTAAAGTGTTTATTATTGATGGTACAGCGAGAGAACGCTGTTGTCACGGATTAATGACTTTAAACTTCTTTATCTTGTGTGCATCAGTTTTTGACTGTCGTACAGTCTGACGTTATGACAACTGAGATCCTACAGTGTGACATGGGAATCAAGTTTGTACAGTATGAAAGGATTATAAAAATTGCACAGTTCGAGCCCGGGATTAGTCGACGTGACGCTTGTTGAAGTGTGTAGAACATGACGTATGTTCACGCAGAGAAAACCCTCACGTCTATGTCTTCCCCTTTCGTCACAATAACAACAATAATGGCGCTACGTTCGCAGTGGGATCGCTGCGACTGGCAGGATTTTTCTGGCAGGACGTGTTGCCAAATAGTGATCCAGGTAATGTGACTACTTCCTCTGCAACTGTGGCACTCTGGGAAAACCTGGGCTGCATCAGTGAGGCCCAGGCATGTGTGTGTGTGTGTGGTGTGTGTGTGTGTGTGTGTGTGTGTGTTGGCAGGTGGAGCCTGCCAAAGCAGACAGAATGTAAGCTGTCCTTCATTATTTCAGTCAGGTTTTGAAAAAAAAACATCATCATCATCATCATGAAAGAACAATTCAGGTGACCTACAGAAGACCGGATACAATGTAGAATCTGTGATATTTTATAAACACCCACAGACGTTCGGACGTTTCCATCTGACTACCAGGTTTATGCCGGGGGGGTCAGGAGGAGGTTCCGCGTGGTGCGTTCTGTAGCCGGAGGAGGGACGGAGGGGAAATTTGAGGTTTGGGTTTTGTTTGAGCGATGAACGACGGCCAAGGAATTAACGCAACACAAATAAACCAAACCTGTTCAGATGGGTTCCATGTGTGTGTGTGGGTGTGTGTATGTGTGTGTGTGTGTGTGTGTGTGTGTGTGTGTGGGTGTGAAAGGATCAGGCAGTGTGATCAAACCCAAGACAAATACTACGCAAACGCAAAGCAGGAAAAGAAACTGTGTTATTTCCACAAGAAGAGAGAGAGAGAGAGAGAGAGAGAGAGAGAGAGAGAGAGAAGAATTGTGTGTGTGTGTGTGTGTGTGTGTGTGTGTGTGTGTGTGTGTGTGTGTGTGTGTTGAGGGGGGTATAATACCGGTATAATAATAATAATAATAATAATAATAGTAATAATAATAATAATAATAATAATAAATCCATAATTAGTACATTACTGTATATATCATATTTGTCCTACATTATATAATCAGTACAACTCTCTCTCTCTCTCTCTCTCTCTCTCTCTGTCTCATTTACTTACTGACTCTGTGTCAGTGTTACCCTGTCACGCTCTTTCTCTCTGTCACTCTTACTCACTCTGCCACGCTCCTTTCTCTCTTTCATTCACTCTGTCACTCTCTTTTCTCTCTGTCTCGCTCATTTCTCTCTCTCATTCACTCTGTCTCTCTCACTCACTCTGCCTGTCTTCTTTCTCTCTCTCTCTTTCTCTCTCTCTCTCTCTCTCTCTCTCTCATTCACTCTGTCTCTCTGTCTCTCTGTCTCTCTCTCTCTCTCTCTCATTCACTCTGTCTCTCTCACTCACTCTGCCTTTCTTCTTTTTCTCTCTCTCATTCACTCTCTCTCTCTCTCTCTCTCTCTCTCTCTCTCTCTCTCTCCCTCTCTCTCTCTCTCTCGCTCTCTTTCTCTCTGTAAATATATATATATGTCCCGTGTTTCTCAAAATGTTTGATCACAATATATATTATTTTCTATGACAGTATACGTACAATACTGAAAAACCATCAAGTAGAAGAAACACACAGACACACACACACACACACATAAACACACACACAGGGTCTCTCTGACTCTGTGGGTGTCTCTCTCTGTTTATGTGTCTCTCTGTCTGTGTGTGTGTGTGTGTGTGTGTGTGTGTGTGTGTGTGTGTGTGTGTGTGTGTGTCTGTGTGTGTGTGTGTAATAACTGCTTTTGTGCCAAAACAAAGACTACATCTGAACTGAACACAGTGTGTGTTTTCCAAGTACGATTTAAAAATAGCCCTCAGTGACCCAATGTGACCTGCAGATGTATGTGTGTATTCTGTGTGTGTGTGTGTGTGTGTGTGTGTGTGTGTCTGTCTGTCTGTGTGTGTGTGTGTGTTATATGCACACAGTCTGAATCAGCTACTACAAAAATTAGCTTGATATTTAAACTTCAATACTCCTACATGAAGCGATTGATCATGAACTCATGGACTGGATCGTACTAAAATTGTTCGCGCCGAGATGCGTATTATTGTAGCTAAGCAGAACCAGGAAAAGCAAGCTAGCTCTTGAGCTAATTTCTCCAGAAATGATTTTAGGTGCGCCGAATTACACATTGGGGTGTGCTGTAAAACCCAGATTTATTTTTGTGCAGTTGCGAAATCGCTGCTACTATGACAGTCTTGCGATATGATTCTATTCGAGAATTTCTCTGAAAAGGAGAAAATCCTGGCAATTCCGCATATCAAGGGGGCGAATGAATGATGGATGGACACACACAGACACACACACACACACATATAGATGTCTCTATCACCCAAAAAAAGTGTAACAAATGTAAACTATTTAATCACATTTTATTTGATCTATTTATTAAATTGTATTTCATCAATTTAATTTGTTCCAGTTTAATCCATTACTCAGTTCAATCAATATAATAAGAACGCGTATTGCATTCATTACATGCATTCTATTTTATTATACATTTTTTATACAATATTATAGAATATTATTTTAGATATTTTATTATATATTTAAAATTGTTGTAAAAATGTAAACTTTTGATGTTCGGAAATGTAAATAATAAAAAAAAAAGCTGCATTAATAAAAAACTAAAAGCTATTTTATTTTTCGCATTTCTTCCCCCTGTACTGTACCGATATTAAATTCAGGGTTTAGGTACGTACTGAACCCTGAATTTGGTATATAATATACATATATTTTATTATGGACGCCAGGATTCCTGTCCAGCTTGGCTGAGCTACAAAATCCGCTTATACAGTAAATGTGTTTGTGATTATATGTAGAGGCTGACATTTATATACAGTAACTATATACTGCTCTCTCTCTCTCTCTCTCTCTCTCTCTCTCTCTCTCTTTCTGTCGAATCTGGGCATGGAGCCACGCTGCATAGATCAGCGCGACCTGCCAACTCTCTTTATATACAGTCTCACCGTCCCTCTTTTATGTTCGCTCTGTATCATGTGATCGTCGGGACACTGCTCTTCCCGACACCTCTCCCGAGCATGGTGGCCGTGTCACCAGACGGCCGATGTCTCCATGCCGACCGACACTGCCCTCGACGCACCTTGGATTTTGCCCAAGCAAGGTTTACTGGGACACACGGTTGCTATGGCACCAGTCGAAATCAAAGCCAATTGCCGATGAGGAATGGCTTGTGTTAGTGTGTGTGTGTGTGTGTGTGTGTGTGTGTGTGTGTGTGTGTGTGTGTCTGTAGGGGGGGTGGTTCTGTTAAGAGTTTGGTTGTTTTCTTCTTTGAAAAGGCCACAGGACCGGATAGCGAGTGTCAACAAATGTGGTCCTAATCCAACTCTTCCAATCTGATAGATAGATAGATAGATAGATAGATAGATAGATAGATAGATAGATAGATAGATAGATAGATAGATAGATACTTTCTGCAAACTCTTGTAGATACTTATAACTTTCTTATGCCTCATTATTACTACTTTTCTATTTAATATTGTTTAATATTTAATGTTTGCTGTAGTTTGCTTGTAGCCTCACTTCAGCATTTCATTGTACAAACTGT
>MU551540.1:1083447-1093447 GCA_024362625.1 Silurus asotus | reverse complement strand
TATGATTGAGCAGTCTGGAGTATGATTGAGCAGTCTGGAGTATGATTGAGCAGTCTGGAGTATTATTAAGCAGTCTGGAGTATGATTGAGCAGTCTGGAGTATAATTGAGCAGTCTGGAGTATGATTGAGCAGTCTGGAGTATTATTAAGCAGTCTGGAGTATGATTGAGCAGTCTGGAGTATAAATGAGCAGTCTGGAGTATGATTGAGCATTCTGGAGTATGAATTAGCAGTCTGGAGTATGATTGAGCATTCTGGAGTATGAATTAGCAGTCTGGAGTATGATTGAGCATTCTGGAGTATGAATTAGCAGTCTGGAGTATGATTGAGCAGTCTGGAGTATGATTGAGCAGTCTGGAGTATGATTGAGCATTCTGGAGTATAAATAAGCAGTCTGGAGTATGAATGAGCAGTCTGGAGTATGATTGAGCATTCTGAAGTATGAATTAGCAGTCTGGAGTATGATTGAGCATTCTGGAGTATGAATGAGCAGTCTGGAGTATAATTAAGCAGTCTGGAGTATGATTGAGCAGTCTGAAGTATGATTGAGCATTCTGGAGTATAAATAAGCAGTCTGGAGTATGATTGAGCAGTCTGGAGTATGATTGAGCAGTCTGGAGTTTAATTTTTCAGTCTGGAGTATAATTTTTCAGTCTGGAGTATTATTAAGCATCTGGAGTATTATTAAGCAAAAATTTAACAAAAATTTATTGAATTGAATATAATACAGCAGCAAAAATCTGTCAGGTAATAGGGAGAAAAAAATCTAAAGTTATGAATAGAAATGTGTAAATGTAAAGAGAACTTGCATTCATTTTGGAGTATGATTGAGCAGTCTGGAGTATGATTGAGCAGTCTGGAGTATGATTGAGCAGTCTGGAGTATGATTGAGCATTTTGGAGTATGATTAAGCAGTCTGGGGTATTTTTAAGCAGTCTGGAGTATGATTAAGCAGTCTGGGGTATTTTTAAGCAGTCTGGAGTATGATTAAGCAGTCTGGGGTATTATTAAGCAGTCTGGAGTATGATTGAGCATTCTGGAGTATAAATGAGCAGTCTGGAGTATGATTGAGCATTTTGGAGTATGATTAAGCAGTCTGGGGTATTTTTAAGCAGTCTGGAGTATGATTGAGCATTCTGGAGTATAAATGAGCAGTCTGGAGTATGATTGAGCATTTTGGAGTATGATTAAGCAGTCTGGGGTATTTTTAAGCAGTCTGGAGTATAATTAAGCAGTCTGGAGTATGATTGAGCAGTCTGGAGTATGATTGAGCATTCTGGAGTATGATTGAGCAGTCTGGAGTATTATTTTTCAGTCTGGAGTATTTTTGAGCATCTGGAGTATTATTAAGCAATCAAAATTTAACAAAAATTTATTGAATTGAATATAATACAGCAGCAAAAGTCTGTCAGGTAATAGGGAGAAAAAATCTAAAGTTATGAATAGAAATGTGTAAATGTAAAGAGAACTTGCATTCATTTTAGATTTTTTTATTTTATTTATTTAGACAAGAACAGATGAAATAATGATAATATAAAAATAAATAATATGTAATATCTTTGTGCATTGTTAGTAAAAAAGTAAAAAAAAAAGTGTATATTTTATAATATATATGAATTTCATCCTGGTTCATTGTGAGTGTTCCAGAAAACACCAAAAACAACCTTTTAGAAATTGTTCTAGATATATATAGTTGTTTATTCGACTTGTCCTTGTACTTTATTATACTGATTAGATTTGCATAGAAATTTTTGTGTGGAAGGTATTTTTCTATTATTTCCTTTACTGCTTTAGTTAAAAAATTCAGAGCCATTTCTAGATCTGGATCTCATTCTCATCTGCATAGGTTGAAAAACGTTTCTCTCTTTTTTCTGTTATAGAAATTCAACAACAAATAAAGAGAAACACATCGGACCTGTTGTGTCCAATGTGGACATCGAGTGTATAGGATTAAATAACAGAGCAAAATGTGTGTAATGAGACAGAGCCATTATGTAAGCTTTATGACGCACTTCTTTATAATCTGATCTTCCAGGCTCCAGATTTCACCTCCGATAAATAACTATGATGAAAGGATATAAAAATCACGTATCGTTCGCCTTTAAACCATACAGGCCGAATATTTTTCAGAAAAGTAAACTACAGAATGCAATATCACCATGTGGGTCATATATCTACTGCGGTCACATGACTATTGTGTTCTTCCAGCTGTGTGATAGAAATTTAATAAAGGGTTCGATTTCATTAATAATAAAGACGTAGGAAAATAATCTCGGAGTGCTGATGAATGAACACCTGTTTATTATGATATTAAAGGTGATTGTCAGAGAAAAATACAAACTTTCAAACACACACACACACACACACACACACACACACACACACACACACACACACACACACACACACAGACACACACACATGAATGACACTGGAAGCAAAAACCTGACACTGTAGACATGGTGGTGAACATGAGCAGTGATATTTGGCAGTGAATAATTGAGAGTGCACCACACCAATGCCTATACACACACACACACACACACACAGTTCTAAAATACACTGCCAATGAGACAGCGGACTGTGACTGGGAGAGCGGCCACTTACTACACACAACATAGCGGTATTAAGCCAATTACAACAGAATGCTCTCTCTCTCTCTCTCTCTCTCTCTCTCTCTCTCTCTTTTTTTTTCTCCATTTCTTTCTCTCTCTCTCTCTCTCTCTCACACACACACACACACACACACAGCATGCTTTTTAAAGCCTCATCGACAAACTTAGTTCTAGCCGCAAAAACACTCGTTCCGATGCACGTCATTATACTGCTCCCGTCTTTTTGTGGTTTTACATGATTTCCTGTGTCTTTACACTGTTCTTTTTTTCTGTGAAATGAGTATTATTTTCAGAATCGCAGTAATTTTAATCTTACAAGGTGTGTGTTTAAGGGGGTGTGAGTTCTGTCTAATCTATAAAAGTAATGTAAAGAAAAAGAATCTGAAATAAAAACTTTACTTATAAAAACATCTCTCTCTCTCTATATATATATATATATATATGAGAGAGAGAGAGAGAGAGAGAGAGAGAGAGTTTGAAGAATGTAAATCATGATCGCTTGTGTAAATTTGTTGTGTAAATGTCTTTCCGAATTTTTCCCCCTCTGACGTAATAACATCTTAAATAAATACACAAACAAACAAATGAATAAACAAATCCCAGAATTTGTAAAGGAACATGAGGTCGCATGACGACATCAGATGAGATTTTTGTCATATTATTAAATGGAATTTCTGACCAAGACTTCTGTGTAATACAGAAAATAAATACTATAACAATTAAAATATGTTGTGCGGCTGATAATCAGCTTGTTGTGTATTTGTGTTTTTTGTTTCTGTGTAATGTATCAGAAGAGCACAACGAATTTGGTTTAGACGTTGCGATAATAAAAACATACATGGATAGTCATGGCGTGACACTTTTGGCCTGCAGTGTGTGTGTGTGTGTGTGTGTGTGTGTGTGTGTGTGTGTGTGTGTGTGTGTGTGTGTGTAGATGTAGTACAGAGAGTGTGTTGCGATTGAAAAAGACTTGGTCAGTGCTTGTGCGTGGGTGTGTCCTGCACTGACCTGGCGAGTGGACGAAGTAGGCCAGGTAGAGGTCGAGCTCCTTGACCGAGACGCCGATGTGGTGCGGTTGGACGCAGAGGCTGTGGTTGGAGCACTGTGGTGATTTGACGAGCCGCTCTCCGTCCGTGCTCTCCAGCGGGCTGCCTTTGAACAGGATCACCATGACCAGGTCGAGCCTCCACACCTTGTCGGCCTGCCTCAAACAGTCGATGCGCCTCATCTTGCCTTTCTGGTCCGGGTTGGAGAGCACGCAGCAGGGCTGCTTCTTGCCCGTCACGCTGAGCACGAAGTCTTCGCGGAACTCGGGCCGGATGTCCTTGCGCAGTTTGGCGAGGAGGCGGGATGCCCACTTCTGCTTGATCTCGGGCTTCTCGCCCAGCAGCTCGTCCTTCACCGCACGCTCCTCGTCCTTGGACATGCGCTTCTCGTGCTTCTTGAAGTACTTGCGCTTGCGTGCCTGCAGGTTGAACCAGGTGTACGAGAAGGCGCGCACGTGCGGCAGGAGCGCCTCGATGAACGGGTGGAACTCATCCTGGATGATGGAGGAGGAGGAGCAGGGAAGAAGGGCAGAGGGGAACAAAGCGAGAGAGGGGGAGATGGAGTTAACATCGTGCTGCATGGAAGACGAGGGAAAGCAAAGAGACAGAGAAAGGACGAGAGCGCGGCTCGAACGAACGGTCTGGCGAAAGAGAGCCTTGTGCGTGTGCGTAAGAGACGCTGGGCTCCACACACACACACACACACACACACACACACACACACTCACATACGCAACAGCATGAACACCTACTCTGGGTGGCTCTGATCTCAAAAACACTGAATATTAGTCTTTATATTTTCAGCACTCTGGGGAAAATGCAGGGAAATTGGAAGAACAGAACTTGAATTTCTTTATCAAATACACATTTTTGAAAAAATGTCAAAAAAACATTTGTAAATATCAAAATGGCAGGAATTTAAGCTTGGATTATATCAGAACAAAAATAAATGTAAAAAAAATTTGTAATAAACTAAAAATGCTATTTAAGCCAATCAGGCTTCATTATAAAGATAACGTTATATTAATTCTACGCTTTAAAAACATTGAATTTACTTGAATTCTTTATGTTCAGTTAAATTCTTGCATTTCTAATTCCATTAAATCCTTAATTTGAAACAAAATCGTAAAATCGTTTAAATTGTAAGATCTTTTTTTGTTGTTGTTTTTTTCTTTTTTATACTAAACTGGTACTTTTTTTTTAAATAGAAAACATAGAGCACTAATTCCAACACTGCACAATCACCAAACAAACACATGCAACACACGCACACACACACACACACCAAAAAAAAGGTCAGAAAACGTCAATAGTTACCATTTTGCACTTTCATCATAAACTTCAGCATAAACAAACAAAAAAAAAAAAGGAGAGAGAAAAAGCAGACCGGGTCCTGTCCTCGCTTCAGTCAACAGAACGTGTCCTAATTCTCGCTACCCGGAGAAATAAATGTAAAAAAATATGACACTGCGACGAAAAAAAAAACAAATCAACAAACTCAATTTGCCTTGAGTAAATGTGTTAGAAGAGGAAAAAAATTTAATATGCCAAACTGCAAAAGAAAAGCTTTGGGGTAAAAACTACTTTTTTTTTTTGCTATCACACACAGGAAAAATATTGTGTGCGAAAAAAATTAAATAAAAAAATTATTCTTAGATGATAAATATAATCAGAAAAATGTGTTAAGTAAGAAAAATCGTTTGGCAAAGTAGCAAGTGACAGATCTGAATGCTCTGCTTTCGGGGATATTGAAATCGAAAAAGAGAGAGAGAGAGAGAGACAGAGAGAGAGAGAGAGAGAGAGAGAGAGAGAGAGAGAAAGAGAGAAGAAGAAGACGAAAGCGAGCAAGGGTTGGGGGGGTAAAAAGCGAGAAAGCGAATGAAGACAGAAAAAAAAAAAAAACACAACAGAGGACCGAATCGCTGTTGGAAGAGCACGAGAGAGAGAGAGAGAGAGAGAGAGCGCTGGCAAACCTGACCGATGCTTCCCTTTCTCCTTTTTTTTTTCTCTCCGAATCGCTCCCTCTCTCCCTACGTTCTTTTCCTAACCATCGCCCCAAAAGTGTGCCAGCACCGGGCTGAACCCACCTATTTGGCACAGAGTCTCCCAATATGCTCAACCAATACGCACGCTTCGAGGCCTGAATGGGTGGGAGAGAGGGGGGTGGGAGATAGAGGGAGGGATGGAGGGAGAGATAGAAAGCGACAGAGAGAGGGAGAGAAAGAGAGAGAGAGAGAGAGAGGAAGCAAGCGTAGTATGCGAATCAGTCAGTGGGACGGCTCTTCACTTTTGCCAAATTAACAAGTTCCGAGTCCAGAGATCATTAATTCCACACGAGCCAATCAGACGCCTCGGCTGCATTCAAACCCCGCCTTCTTGTTCCTCATATCCATATCCGTTACCGAACACACTCTCCATCATCATCATCATCATCGCTCTCCCAAAACTCGTTCTTATCCGTCGATCCCAGTCTTCTTTTCTCTAACCGGGGTTCATCCATCTCCATATCGTTCCCCTTTCTCCATCCCTGCCTTAATCCCCCTCCATTCTCTCTCTCTCTCTCTTTCTCTCTCTCTCTCTCTCTCTCTCTCTCTCTCTCTCTCTCAAGCCTTGGCATGGGAACAGTGTGTGAACACACAGGGCTGAAATCCCTACAGACCCTCCAAACCAGCAGCTGCCTTCAGAACCACCACACAAACAAAGGAGACACACAGACAAATACTCCTCACCAACACCACCACGTTCACACTCGCTCCACACACAACAAATACTCGACACGCAAGGCCCGGCCGATGGACGTGATATTTACCGGACCCCAGAAAACTGTGCACACAAACACGTACAGGTAGGTTTTTGTTCTGAATGTCATTAGTCCTTAGGATCTGAATTTCATTTCGGCCACAGGATCCCGTGTACAAGTTTCGAGGAATGAAAAGTTCTCAAAAATCCTGTGATAGCGCAAATCTACAACAATGGTCTCTCAAAATCTCCATTTTATTAATGTAATTCCACACAGTCTGTTTTGTTGACCACCTGAGTGCGGAAAGTGCAAATCTCCGTCGTCCGTGACCTGATAATCCGCTTTACGGAGACACACAAACTGCTATCGTAAGACTCGAATCGGGAGACCTGGTCTAAATCACAGATAAATCCCCCACGACGAGTTTAACCGGCATATGCCGTAGCATCCGGGTGCCATCTCGGGGCATCTCGGGCTTAAAGTGAAGAAAGAAAACAACTCACCGGTGATCTTATTAAATTACAACATCACGATCGGTTGATGAAATGACATGAAAAGTTTGAAAGAGCTAAGAGGCATGTGTTTATATATATATATATATATGACAGTATCAATATTCCAGGACAGTTCACATGACAATATTGTTATATGACACAATACACTAATGGTAGCTCAGTGGTTAAGGTGCTGGGTTACTGGTCAGGGGGTTTAAGCCCTGGTATTGCCAAGCTGCCACTCCTAGGCCCTTGAGCGAGGCCCTTAACACTCTATACTCCAGGGGTGCTGTATAATTGCTGACCCTAGCTTGTGAACTTGCGATTAAACTTTTCCATCAGTGCAGCTATGGCAGAAGAAAACTCTATAAATATTGATAAAGAAAAAAACGTGTGTTCATGCATAGTGTGTGTGTGTGTGTGTGTGTGTGTGTGTGTGTGTGTTTAATTTTTCAATAATTGCAGAGATAATAATTCTTATGCATAACGTAATTTATAGTGTATAAAGTACTTTATATACTTTATCATAAGAGAACATACACAACATACACACACACACACACACACACACACACACACTATCATAAGAGAACATACACAACATACACACACACACACACACACACACACACACACACACACACACACACACACAGTTGCCTTCTTCAGCACATTAGAGGGACCAAATACAATATGGAATTTAAAATAGTATGAACAATATTCTTCATCGTGTGTATGTGTGTGTGTGTGTGTGTGTGTGTGTGTGTGTGTGTGTGTGTGTGTGTGTGTGTGTGTGTGTGTGTTGAATATTTCAATAATTGCAGAGATGATCATTCTTATGTACTTTATCGTAAGAGAACATACACAACATAGACACACACACACACACACACACACACACGCACACACACACACACACACACACACACAAACACACAGTTGCCTTCTTTAGAGCATTAGAGGGACTAAATACAATACTGAATTAAAAATAGTCAGTATGAAAAATATTCTTTAGCGTGTGTGTGTATATGTGTATGTGTGTATGTGTGTATGTGTGTTTGTGTTTGCAGCATGTTTTATTGTTTTATATTATTATTATAGTGAAGACTAAATGTTGTTGTTGTAATATTACATATTACCATTACATTTCCTTTCAATTACAGAGGTAAAGGTTGGAGTTAGTCTCAGGTATAGGCGTAACATTAATGTAAGACAAACGTGTGTGTGTGTGTGTGTGTGTGTGTGTGTGTGTGTGTGTGTGTGTGTGTGTGTGTGTGTGGTTTCTCTTACCAGAAATGTAAATGAATCATGATGGTGGTGAGGTGAAAACCAGGGTTTTTCACTCCATTCACTGCTACACATTTTTTACTGTCATTTGAGCAAATACGTTTTTAATTTTACTGCTCACATTCTGCATTTTAACAACGGAAATGTCACTTATTTGGTGCCCTTCTGTCAGAAAATAATATTTACTTCATCGAATTCAAAGCAAATTGCCTCATATGTCATGTTATGAAAGTGATCATGGTGCTCAAAAGAATATTTCCAACAGACCTCCTTGGGCTCTTAAATTAAGTTTGATCAGGGGATGAATATTCATCATTCTCTAGTCATAAATAATGAGTGAAAAACAAAAATCTTATATTAGTTCATATTTTTCCCATTAAGAATGTGCATTTCTGGGGGGTCTCTTCAGGTTTCTTTCAGGTGTCTTGTGAGGTAAAAATGTATAGATCGAACTTTCAAGACATTTAACATCCTTTGTTAACCTCTTTATGATTACTAGTGTTCACTAATTATCACTAATTATCACTAATAATCACTAATATTGATGAATATTTAAACCGTTACTTGTTTGAATGTATAAAGTAACGGTCGGGTAACGGTACAGTAGCTGTAACGGGCCACATGAAGGACATGGGAACGTGGGCACCATTAAAACCGCTCTAAAATAATGTATTTATTAAAAATGAATATCAAATCAGGCCTAAAAGTCTGCTTTAAACTTTTATATCCTTCTTTACACAAAAACAAAACAAAATAAAAAAAACACCGCCAATTTTTTTCGTTACACAATCTGAAAGCCTCTGTATGATTGACAAAAACAAGCAAAATAAACACGTGTTCGGCCTTGTTGGCTGAAAATAATACATTTTCTTTTGTTTATTTTTTGTTTTTCTTTTCGTTTCCACTCCCAAAAAAATGTGTTAACGCTGCTCAGGGAAGGAGCGCGAGCCGAAGTGCGCGAGAACGCGCTCGGCCAAGTCCACCGCAGCGCACGTGCTCAGCTGTCCATTTATTATTATTGGGCTATTTCAAATAAAACATGAATAAAACGTGTCTTTTTTTTACACACACACATGCAAGAACACTAAGTTTATATTAACACATATTACATTTTTTTTTAGCAAAGATTATTTTTCATTCAAAGACAATAAAATAATTGCAAATAAAAGAAATAATAATAAAAAAAGATTTTGGAAACTAACCCGAAATCAAAGCTATTAAACTATCACAGCTATAAGACACTATTTGCAATTATTTATTGAGCCTATATTTTTAACAGATTAATGCAAAAAGACTTCTCCGAATCCTTTTTTTTAATTAAATAAAAAAACGACATAAAAAATACATATATATTTATATATAGCCGACAGCTTGCTCCCGTAAAAAGGCCGTATGGCAATAAACAAGCCTGAAGTGGTTCATCTGTCATCTTTATCCACCCGAGAAAATAATAAAGCATTCATTAGGTTTAATACTATTCTCTTTGACCCGATTTAAGTAGCTGTTCAATTAAAAAAAGAAATGAACAAAATGTCGGGTCAACAATACTGAAATCAATAACATCCGAAATAAAAATTATGCACATGCGCAGTTCATATTTTTTATTTCTCTTGAAATGCATTAATGTATTTTTATTTTAATGAATAATAATATTTTGTAAATACATCTTATTTTTATATAATATTGATATTTTTTCATATTTTATTATTTTTTTCTATTTTTTTTTTTTCTAATTTTATTCGTTATATATAAAACCTCAAAATAAAACCCAGCATTTATTTCTCCTGAGTCCCCCCCCCCCGTTTTTTTTTTCTCCCC
>MU551540.1:1058479-1082833 GCA_024362625.1 Silurus asotus | reverse complement strand
TCTGTCTGTCTGTCTGTCTGTCTATCTATCTATCTATCTATTAATCTACACACACACACACACACACACACACACACACACACACACACACATATATAAAATATATAAAAAATACATGGTATTATGTGGATCCACACTAAAATCCACTAAAACTCGTAATTATTATGCAAATACACAGAAAATAAATAATTCTGGAAACTATTACAGTACAGATTTTACAAACAATTTAGAATTTGTATCTAATTGTAGCTACAAGTTGTTTATTTTTTGTTTGTTTATTTTGCTAGACCCCCACGTTTACACACGAACACAAAGAGAAATTCAACCACACACTCACACTTGCGTGCGGTCCACACGAGTCCGCTACGATAAGGTCCTTTTGGGCTGATGATTTTAAACACGTATTTATCACGCCCTTTATTGTTACAACTGTTGAAATCAATATAAACTCCTCATTATTACAGCTATTATACTTATTATTAAGGTCATATAGAAATCAAACACGAAATCAAACACAAGAATATGATTGTATTTCACTTTTTTCATAAACACAGTATACAATATCTTCTTCACTGCACTCTCCATGACCATTGTATTATTCATTTCATATTATTCATTCATCTGCCATTATTTATTTACATCCATCAAATATCAGCCTTACCAATGTGTTCCATATGTAAATATTTTACCACCACCGCTACCGGTTAGATGCTAACTGCATTTCGTTGCCCTGTACCGCAATATGTGCAAAGACAATAAAGTTGAATCTAATGTAATCTAATCTAATGTAATCTAATCTAATGTATATAAATAAGATCAACTCAAAACTTTAATAAATAGCTCGAATGTAATTGTACACGTAAAACAAACACGCCTGAAATTTAAATTTGGGGGTCCACAGGACTTACAGTGGTTCATGGAAAAGTGCATTTTGTCCACCAAAATTTGTATTGGGACCATTTCAAATCATAGCCGCTAAAGCTGAATTTGAACTGCCAAGACAGACACAGAATGAGGCCTAGATCCTGGAAGCCGGTCACTGGAGGTTCAGGAGGCACCCTGGCACTGGCGCTGAAATGGTGAAAGCAGCAGCCGGGCACCACACACCGCCTAATGAAGTGAACTCATCAACTCGAAGACCAGCCAATGGAATGAGGTACCGGAAAACTAACAGCGCGACGTGTCCGAGCTGTACCACCTTTTCAGCTTTGCTGCTGAGGAACTAAAAAAAAACCCTAAAAAAAACAACATACTCTTACGAAGCACACTTGCCACTTTCTCCTTCTTTTTCGCTTTTCTATGACTTTCCCGCCCATTTCGGCCCCTCCTTCTCCGTCAACCTCGTCCTTGACTGTCGCTCTCATACATACTCTCTCTTTTTCTTTCTGTCTCTCTCTCTCTTGTTGTCTTTCTTTCATTATTTTTTTCCTCCTGTGCAAGTCTGCAGGGCCGAGTGCCAACCCTTCTCCTCCAGTGGGCACCGTGCCCCGTACTTTATGCAAATCAAGCACCAGCTTCCTTCTCCCTCTCTACCCCTCCTCCTCTATTCCTCTCCCTCACCACTTTTCTTCTTTCTCTCTCTTTTTCACATTCATCCCATACTGTCAGATGCTATTTAACATTCCTACAGTGTAATAACATTTTCATGTGGCATATAAAATTGTATGTTTTATAAAAAAGTAAAGAAAATGCACCTTTTTTTTTCTTAGTAAAGAACAAAAATAATAAATCGACACCCGGTCCGATGTTGGGCTTCTTTAGTTTCGCGCTGATGCGAAGTGAATGGAAGCGAATCAGCTAGCAAGTAACATTCCTGCCCCAATTCGGTTTATCGCTCCTCCTAAGCCCCGCCCCTTTCAAATTGCAACATCCAAAGCTTATACACAAAGAGTCTGGACTTATAAGAACTATTAGAGTCAAGATTTATTAAACAAGAACGAATTTATAATATTAAATTCACAAAGTTTTCACACACACACACACACACACACACACACACACACACACACACGATCAGCACAAGGCCTCTGCATCCATTCACAAATGCCAAAAAGACCAATCCATTCACGAAACAGACGAATTCACTTTGTGTACCTAACAGGCGTTTTCGGTACAAAGATCACACTGATAACAATCCGACAAACACACACACACACACACACACACACACACACACACACACACACACACACACACACACAGGATCACACCATGTGGCCGGGTTTTAATTATAGGACTGTAAAAGTGAATTACCGCAAGCTACACATAAGTACACACACACACACACACACACACACACACACACAGACAGACAGACACAGACCCACACTCCCACACATACAGTGTATAGTGGAAAGGCAGAGAAAGAACAGGCTTGATAACAAAGTGAGTGTGAGTGAGTGTGAGTGTTTATACTTAAAGGAGTGAGTGAGGAGCAGGAAGACACCATGAGAACGAGGTTAGGTGAGGCTGAGTGTCTGGATTAGCAGCCAGAAGATTCCACACTAAAAGGTGCGCTTAGTGTTTTTAGTGGAAGTCTCCAGGCGTTATTACGTTACGGACGTAAAAATCGTGCTTTCGTTCGGTTCCAAAGCCACACACTCTAAAATTTACGGCATTTGGCTGACGTCCGTATGCAGAGTGAATTATAACTGAGCAGCTGAAGGTTAAGGGCCGAGCTCAAAGGCGTAGCAGTGGCAGCTTGGTGGTGCTTGGATTTGAACTCAAAACCTTCCAACCAGAACTCAACATCATAACCGAATGAACTGTGATTGTCCTGGACTGGACAAATGGACTGTTCCTGTTCTGACTGGTCGTATCTTGGAGGTCCACGTGAATTGTGTTGTTTTCACCTCAGAGAATTCAAAGCTCTATCGCTCCTTACACTGCACTGCAATGAACTTCCTGTAGATGTCCGAACATCTGAGTCACGGCCAATCTTCAATCATTCACATTTACATTAATGGCATTTGGCAGAGCGAATTACATTTATCTCATTCATACAACGGAGCAGTTGAAGGGTAAGGGACTTGCTAAGCGGCCTATGAGTGGCAGCTTAGTGTGGCTGGGATTTGAACTCATGACCTTCTGAGTCAATGCCTCAACCACTAAACTACCACCTCCCCATCAGACATTTGCATTTATGGCATTTGGCAGATGCCCTTATACATAGAGACTTAAGGCTCAAGCCCCCAGCAATGGCAGCTTGGTGATGATGGGATTCAAACTTGCGACCTTCCAATGTATGTATGTATTTATTTATGCAAAAAAAATCCTCCTACCAAAGATTTAAGCTGATGGTATCCTAAGTTTGCATGCTAGTAAAGCATTATTGATGTATTTATTGATACAGTCTTCAAAGCACCACTCTGGACAAGATTTAGTTTTATTTGAATGTCAATTTAAATGTAATGAAGGCTACCAAAACGCTTAGTTTTAAAACATATGAAGCTTTTAACCGCCCAATAATGTAATAATCATCTCTCTGGTGCTAAAATTTCAGGATAGATATGTGTATCATGGTGTGGATTTGGATCTATTGGGGGATCTTTGGTCTGGAGGAGGTCATAAAGATCATAGGTTTTGGGTTATTGATCGCCTGCCACTCTTGGGGCCCCTTGAGCAAGGCCCTTGTGTGCTCTGGAAGTCTGCTGTATCATGGCTGACCTTGTGCTCTGATCCCAGCTTCCTACATGTGACGTGTAAAAAGCACCTTGACATCATAATGACATGACATCATATAAATATCAATATGAAATGAAACCTTTTGTGCAAAGAAAGCAAAAAAATACTATGAATGGTATGAACTAACCCTAGCCCTTCAATTTGGATAAAAGTAATGGCACCGTTTAAAAGGAGAGTGGAAAAGAGTATGAAAGCGCTGACATTCTGCAAAGTCTGAGCTGTTATTGGAGAATTTAGGACACGCCACACGGTTCGTTCGATGTTCAGAAGCCATCAAGTCGGTTTTTTTTGGCCCTCTTTCAGTTCTTTCATTGACGTCATACTTTTCTTTTTTTCTTTCGTATTTTGACGAGTTTAATGGAAGCAGTTTTCTCGCTGAAAACGTTGTAGTTCGATTTGGGCTGTCTTACGTGGTCCTCTGTAATTGAGACCCTACATGTATTTGGATGTTTTTTCCTTGTCATGTTTTAAACTGCCAAGTGGTTTTCTTCTTGTAGCCTCTGTGCAATCAGAGGCACTAGCTTCATCATGCGCTTTCACTTTCGGGTATGTAAAAAGGATTTGATGTGTATTTGTGCTCACGTGGGTAATGTTCAGTGATAGTAACCTAAAATGTCTTGGAGTTTTTTTTTTCACTTTTAAAGCTACAAAAGCCTTTATAACCCCCCCCTATCATACACCCAGCCCCCCACCCCCATACTAAAACGACTCACAAACAAGCATTTTTTTTTCTTTTTATTCATGATAAAAACTTAACAGGTCAAACACGCAACAATCCACCAATCGCACACGCTCGGGTTTAAGGAATAAATGATAAAGAAACTCCAGACTGCGTGATTTTTTTAAGTAGTTGGGAAGGTTTTGGGCTCATGAATAGATTGTAATAGATAAGAATCAGTGTTTGACTCATTAATATCATTCTATTAATAAATCAGTGTGTTAAGAATGATTTCATAATAAGAGTCTTTTCACATTAACTGAGTTGATTAAGCAATACAATTAATAATATATGATAATGTAATAAAAATGATAATAGGAACATTATAGTTGTAATAAATTAATACTTTGTACCTAAGTACATCTGAAGGCAAAAACTTTTGTACTTTTACTCAAGTGAAAGTTTAAAGGGACACGTTTAATTTTACCGAGCGTAGCTTTCCTTTACTAAAGTACATGATTAGTGTACTTGATCTACCACTGTACACACACACACCCACACACACACACACACACACACACACACACACTCACTCAGAGTAAAAATGGACTGCTCTCCACAGCTTTCTGGTGCTTCAAGATGCTACCACGTCACAAGCTTGCTTGGCTTTATGTCAGAGAATACGAATGAAAAGAGAGAATGTGTGTGTGTGTGGTGTGTGTGTGTGTGTGTGTGTTTGTGTGTGAGAGAGCGAGAGAGAGAAATAGAGAGACAGCCCAGTAAGGAAGAAGGCTCCCATCAATTTGTAAAAGACAAAAGGGCGAAAGCTGTGCGTCGGAAATGAAAACGCCTCAGTCACAAAAGCGACGAATTCAACTAGAGTGCAAGCAGAAGAGCTGGAGAGGGTAAGAAACACCTGGAACAACAATCACACACGCACACACACACACACACACACACACACACACACACTCACAATCACACACACAAACTCACACACAAATTCACACACTCTCACACACAAACGCTCTCTCTCTCGCACACACAAACTCACACTCTCACACACACAAACTATCTCCCTCTCACACACACACACACACACACACACACACACACACACACACAGACACACACACAAACTATCTCTCTCTCTTTCCCATACACACACACACACACACACACACACACACACACACACACACACACACACACACCTCTCTTCCAGCAACATGGCATATCATAGCTTCAGAACTGTTTTGAGTTTGTCCTAACTCATAAAAATGTAAATATATGTAGGTTTATATTAGGTTCAAAGGTCAATTCGGTGTTTGCTCCTTAACCACTAAGCAGCCCTGGCTGCATCGTCTCCTTCTTCATACTTTACAGCTTTTTTTTCCCCACAATCGCAATAAAAAGGCGTCAGAATCCAGAGCGCAGGAAACTGGGGTTTACAAAGAGCTCAAGAGATTCAGATTAAATGTGCTGTGTTTTTAAAACACAGCTTCATTACCACATTCATACAGTTCAGTGTGTGTGTGTGTGTGTGTGTGTGTGTGTGTGTGTGTGTGTGTGTGTGTGTGTGGATTAGTATAGAGGTGTTCAGGTCAGGTTCCTAGAATAGCAAAAACATCTACAGCCTCCGATAAACAAATAAATAAATAAAAAAAACTTTAAAGAAGAAAATAAAAAACAAACAAGCTATCATGTAAAACATGGAGATGGAGAACAACAAGAAAAAAAGAAAGAAAGAAAGAAAGAAAGAAAGAAAGAAAGAAAGACTAAAGGAAAATAATTACACAAAACAGAAATAATAAACATTTTTAAATAATTAAAATGATTTAGAACTGTTAAAGAAAGAAAGAAAAAAAGAAAGAAAGAAAGAAAGAAAGAAAGAAAGAAAGAAAGAAAGAAGAGGCAAAAAAAGAAGAAGAAAAAATCAATAAATACATAAACAAACAAAAATACCAAACATACAGAAATTTCATAAAAGTTTAAGAAATACAGTAATTAAAGAGAGGAGTATAACACATCTAAGTGTAATATTTCAGTATGTGCTCCCCTCTCACACACAAACACACACACACACACACACACACACACACACACACACACAGTTTCTGTGTATTTGGTGGAAACTGCAAGTCGCTGCACTATAGGATCTTTCGCAGCTTCTTGCTCAGCTCTGTGCTGAGTCTGGACTCGGCCTCTCCTAGAAGTCACTCTGGATTAAACTCTGCCAGACGAATGGCTGTGAATGTGAAAGTGAACGCTTTACTGCCAGACTTTCTGCATGTGTGTGATCTCTCTCTCTCTCTCTCTCTCTCTCTCTCTCTCCAGTCCTCTGTGCACTGACAAAAACATTTCAGTCACTTTTAAAGTGGATTTGTGTCAGTAATCGCCCCGTGTCCACTGTAACTGTACTGATTAAAGTGTCTAATCACAGGTCTGGCTGTTCGGTATAAACGGATCCTCTATTACTTCTTGGTAGGAACCCAAAATATCTGCTAATGGCGCATATGCTTGAACACGCGCCTAAGTGCGAAAATTCGACTAATGGTTCTTGGTGACGGATGCATTCCAGAGGGAAAGCAGAAAGAGATGCTTTTTATATAGAGGAAATTACTCTATCCTGAATGTAAACACACACACACACACACACACACACTTTTATATATATCTATCTATCTATCTATCTATCTATCTATCTATCTATCTATCTATCTATCTATCTATCTATCTATCTATCTGTAAGCAGGATAGAAGGTTAGAGGTTTGAATACAATAGAGGAATCTGGAAATCTTGCTAGACAAATACACTGCATTCACATGATTTCAAAGAAAACTGGTGAGGGTACGGTAAAGTTAAATCTACTCGATATTCTCCCTATAGGACTTGGCAACCCATAACAGCCCTTAGCAGTGTAATCTGGTTAGCATTCCTTCGCTTCCTGCTAAGAAACCGAATATGTGCGTATAATGGTTACGGGCCCTAGTGTACGCTTCCAGACATAATAATGGGGAAAAACAGTCCAGGCAAATGGCTAGTGAGTAGCTAACTGTAACATGCCACGTCGGTGAACATTAGAATTGGTGGATCAATCAGAGAGCTAATTGCGATCAGTAAATGTGGGCTGGATTTAGGAAAGAAAGCAAAAAGCCCTTGCAGGGAAAAGATGATACGCTTGCACAGCTACGCATTAGCTAGCAATCCCCAGTCTTCAACACGCTAACGTCTTCGTGTCCTAGCGCCGCGTTACACTCCCTTGGCTACTTCTTCTTGGAACGATCTATGTTGCTGGGGCGTAGAGTGTAATTCCAGATAATTCCTCTGGCTTTGCCAAAATTCTTCAGCACTAACTCTTCGGGGAAGCAGCAATGACAAGTCCATTAAACACTATTACATACAAAAACAGCAGTTTGTTCATCCCGGCATCATGAGCTTGCTGGGTATAAAACCCAACACACAACCATTCATTCATTCGTCTTTATTGTACTCAGGGTTACTGTGAATTCCGGTCCGGATCCCAGGATTACTGGGTGTGAGAATTGTAAAGCAAGGCCAGTCCATCCCAGAACGCTGCACACAAACACACTTTCGAACCAAAGATCCAATTTAGAGTCAACAATCCATCTACAGGAATGCTTTTGGGGAGTAAAAGAAACTGGAGAATTTGAAGGAAAATCTGCAGAAACTCCCCCGTATCCACATATGTTTCTGCCAGGTCCTCAGGTTCTCCAGGTTCTCTGGTTTCCTCCTGAAAACGAGCTGTTGGGTGAACTGGCTATGTGAAATTGCCCTTAGGTAATAACAAGTATGCACATATTGCCCAGAGAAGAACCATCACTTCACGGTATGCACTTCGAATGCACCTTGATCCTTACCTTAATGTGACAGTTATGTTTGAAGACGAATTACTGAAAGTACGTTTATGCTGATTAAATTAAAGCTGCACTTCAATCGTCGTACAGTATGTTGAAACAAAGTATTAAAATGAGTCACGATTCGGCACAAAATTTTCTGCAAAGGTGTCATCATTGTGCAAGTATAAGCAAGTCCAAGTCTTTTAGCCTGAAGTATCAAACGAGTCTCATGTATTAAATATCATGTCCCAAGTCTACAAGCCAAAGTCAAGTTCTAGGTTTCTTTCTTCTTCCTCCTTTTTTTTTTAAACCAACATAACGCCTTCGACCTATTCATTTATATCAGTTACATGTACAAATACACCAGGAGAAACATAATACGGTGGTGTGTTCTTGTTTGGCATTGTTTAGCACATGCAGAATACACAGACATAAGCCTCTGCCCATGGCTCGCTGTGTGTCTGATACTTATTGTGCACCTATCTGGCCACAAGCCTAAGAATCGTTTACAGTGTGGCTCACCATAAGTGGATCTTAGGCGAATTACTGCTAGTATTATTTTCGTAAACAGCAGCATGGGGTGTGAGCAATTTCTCGTTTGATGTTCATTAGGGTGTGCTTGCTGGATTACATTATTATGTTTGCATCCATTTAGGCTACTTATTCTAGATGTACAAAAAAAACAATTTGATTAGATAAACCTAGCTGAGGTAATTTATGCTTTTTGGCGGACAAAATTATCCAACCTAGAATTATCTTCCCTATTCAACTGACTAGTTGAGGATAAGGGCCTCGCTCAGGGGCCCAGCAGGTGTAGCGTGACAGTGCTGAGATTCTAATAGACTTCTAATGGAGAACTAATAGACTTTTGTTTAGCTGAGCTAGCACTTCTGGTCTTCCTGGTTAGGGATAGGCTTCCTGGCTAAACCTTTTTTTGTGCATACTGTAACCATGACAATTGAATTAACAGTAGTAGCTTCTACCTAGATTTAATTGATTATTCTTCTAATTTAACTTTGGTGATGAAAAGTTCAATGTCTTCAGTGTGGATTTCCGAGTCGCTCATGTGTAACTTTGCTTTTACGTATCGCACAAAAATACCAGAAAACAGCAAGCAACAAAAGGTTTTCCGCAACTTAGAATGGAGATGCGCACCCATTACCCCATCGTAACTTAAAAAACGTAAAAAAATTGTATCGCTATCGTCGTCGTAAAATAGAAAAGTCGTAAGTCATAGCTGAAATATTGACAAGACGGTAATATTAAGACCAGCATAATAGTCGTTTTCTGAATGTTTGTTTTTCTCTCTGGCATCTTATTGGCCAGGAAACATTTTCTAAAAACTTTCAGGAGGAGTTCAAGAGCGAGTGCTGCCAGATATCTACAGACTTTGAATAGGATTACGTGTAATGGCAGTTGAGAAACAAGTGCAAAAGCACCCTAAGGGTCGACTCCACCCAAACATGATGACGGTTTGAATGCCTTCAAATAAACATGAAGCAAAGCTACAGCGAAAACGTCCTGTTTAAAACTTGTGCGTCTTGAGGGAGGTTTTATTTAACCAGAGCGGGAAAAGAAGTATGAGCCAGGCTGATGATGTCAGATACCAGCGACTGGTTAACAAGGGCATGTGCTACTTGAAGAGTTCACCGGATTCCTTTGATTCCTTTCCCTGTTCAATTAAAACCGGTTTTCTTTCGAGGATAACAGCTATGCAAATTAAACAGGTTCCAACTAGCCTTGACCTTCTCCCAACTGGCCTAGTTTTCAAAGTTCTCAGCTCCACCGATCTGTCAGGAGAACACATCCTATGATGCGGACAATAAAAACCAACGAAAAAGTGCCAGTCACGTCACTTTGCTTCACACATCCTTTTAAATTTTGTCCCACCGGGTTTCCCGTAGTAGCGACTTGAGCAAGGAGCTGGCAAGGTTCCACATGCTAACGGCACTTTGCCTTCAGGTTAGTGTCTGGATTTCACCACCTCCGTGAAAGGCAGTCTAAACACACATAACGCAGAAGTGTGGCTGGACACACACATACTTACATACACACGCATACCTAAACACACTTAGCTGGGGAATGAAGCACGACTTCTGGCATGCCGCCACCGAACTATAATCACATCCATGCAGTTCTATATAGACATACTGCCTGCTAGAATCATTTCAGGAGTGTGGAATGTGGAAAACAATGCATTCAGACAGAAACCAAATGTGTGTCCACTGTGTGTACGAGAAGATTCCATATGAGCAGCTCTCTTGTGTAACATTGACATTTTTCTGACAGCTCTCAGAGTTCACAAATGATCATGTCAAGTTGATGTTTCTGAGTGTGACAAATTCCACAGAGGCTCGTTTTGTTTTCGAAGCTCAGTGTGATAAAAGCATAATTTTACTTCAAGTTTTTGCTTAGCAGTTTAACTAAATATCCGAGGGCAAATGTGGATAATGTTGATATTTTTATCCTCTGTCTCTGTGCCTTTTTATGTTCTTACTATGAGAGAGATACCACCTATTTGTTTGCTAGCTAGCGTGTTCATATCAGAGTAGCACTGCATTTTATTTTCAAACGATTAAGCAAACGTCATCGAATTAACACTTGTAGTATTTTTTATGGCTAGCTAACAAAGGGTTAGCTTGAGAAACAAAACTTTAGTATAAATTACCTTAGAATTTCCCAAGGGGGAATTTTCTGACTGAAGTTCTCAGGATAATATTCCTTATTACAAATCAATATTTATCTTACATTTCTAATAAAAAAGGAAAACATGTATTTGTGAAATATAAAGACAAATATTTAGCTTCAAGCAGCTGAGCTAACAAGCTAGCATTTGTACTAGTTTGTATGTATCCATTGCTTCAGAAGTTCCTGAGGTAAATTTTATGATTAAAGTTTACAAGATAATATTCTTTGATACAAGATATTATTTTACAGTTCTCATAAAAAGGGAAAACAATTTATTAGTGAAAAATAGACACTTATTAAGCTTCAATCGGCTACGCAAACAACTACAATTTTTTTACATTAAGCATAAAAGAAAAGAAAAAATAATTTTTTGTGAAAAAAATTGTAATGTTTCTATCACAAAAGCAAACAGGTTAGCATTTCTACTAGCTTGTATGTATCCATCAGCTCAAAAGTTCCTGAGTTCACTTTTTTAAAAGTTTACAGGGTAATCATTCTGGATTCAAAAAAAATAAAATAAAATTTTTCATTAAGCAAAAAAAGGAATAAAAAATTATGCAGATGCTACAATCAGCTAAGCAGAAACAATGTACTAGCTTGTAAGTTCTCATTACCAAAGCTCCTGAGGTAAATTTTCTGTTTTTCAAGATACTTTTCCTGACATATCGCATACAAATGAAAGAAAAAAGTTTTTCGAGGGAAAAAATTGTAGACTCTTCAATCGGCTAACAAACAAATTAGCATTTGTAATAGTTTGTATGTATTGCTAGCTGAAGGGGCAGAGTACTGGTTGTATTTGTTACTTTTTTAGAGACAATTCTAACACTATTAAGTTTTTAAGAAGAAGAACAGCCTTTATTTGTCACGTATACATTACAGCACAGTGAAATTTTGTTCTTTGCATATCCCAGCTCGCTTAGAAGCTGGGGTCAGCCGTGATATGGCCCCCTGGAGCATGAAGGGTTAAGGGGCTTAATTAAGGGCCAAAGAGTGGCAGCTTGGCGATGCCTACTGGTCAGTAACCCAGCACTTTAACCACTGAGCTACTTATTGTTGCCGTTTCTTACTGTAGAAAATAAATTATTTAATGCTAAACGTAATTACAGTGCGATTGACATCCCATTAAAAAAAAGTTCTCTGAGGAAGCTGGCAGTTTTGCTTGTTTTTAATACATTCTGTATGTTTTATTTTTACTGTAACTATTACGTTCAACTATCCTCAGTCTTTACCTAGCTCATGTTCGCTTCCACACTAATGTTTTGGCTAGTAAAGGCCAATTTCTATTGGAAGATAACTGTCCTTCGCGTGTTCTTGCAACGGCAGCACAACTGCACTTTTAATCGTTTACATTCCCCATTTTATTTCCACGCTGTGCCGCGACCTGTGGCAGCGAACGCTTAGAATCGTGAACAAAATTCGAAAACAAGAGAGAGTGAGAGAGAACCACAGGAATGCCTACATCAGCAAGATTAATGTTAAGTGTGTTGAAGACACACAAACTCTCTTTCTCATACACAAACACACACATATGCTCACACACAAACACTCATACAAACACACACACTCTTTCCCTCCTATGCACACATTTCCCTTTGCTTGGTGCTTGGCTCGGTGCCACTCATTCTTCTCGTTAAGCGTCTACGGCTGCAGCCTATAAGTAAATAAACAGTGATCCCTTCTCCACCCCACCCGAAACCACCTTCTCCCTCTCCGCACTCGTTTAAAAAACCGCTCTCTCCCTCCCTCTGCTCGTTTAGAAACCGCCATCCCTCTTTCCACCCCTTTATAAACTGCCTTCCACCCCTACACTCATTTACAAAACCACCATCCCTCTCTCCACTCGTTTAAAAGCCACCATCCCCACCCTCATGTCCGCATCCCTCCAACAGCACTGCCTGAGGGGGTTTTGGAAGAGTGTGTGTGGTTGGGGGGCCAGGGGTGGGGAGGGGGGTAGTATGTAGTATGTAATGTGCTCAATCAGAGCTTTAGCATGTGTACAGCATTCTACAAACATGAAACGTTCCAATCCAAATGAATGATTACAGATTACACTCTGTTTAGCATGCAGATTATTCATCGTCTTAGCTAATGCACGCCGACTTTAAACGCCGCTCCGGAATTGCCTACATGTGTGGAGTTTCATCTGCTATTACGGTTTATTTGAAAGATAATCATCGCGGAGGTCCTTCAGGATTAAGTATCATTATCAGATAATCCACCGCACACCTGGACCTGATTAGAAGCAATCCGACATCAAACCAGACGACTCCGAAGAGCACCGTTTGGAACTTGGCCTTGGGCTCGGATTAAAGCTTCAAACGTGAGCTTTTATTATGACGTTTACGGACTTGTACGACAGCGAGCAGCATATGCGCCGTGCGACCTCATGACATGCGGCGTTTACTGAGATGTTGTGATTTTAATTATCACTGACGTGCTCTCGGGAGACTCTCAGGATCGTGAGGGGAAAAGAGTCAGAAGCAAGTTTCATCTTTACATCTATAAACAGTGCACAGGAATCACCCTGTTATACAGAGCTACTTAGAGTTATCTCATTTACACAACTGACAGCAGAGGCAGCTTGGTGATGCTGGGAAATGAATTTCTAGTCCAAACTTAATCTGAACATTCCAATCTAAAGTCCAACTTCCTAACCACGTAGATAACAATTCTATTGCTCTCTTTCTATTTTATTCTATTATTAAATTCTATTCCATTATTCCACTTTAATGCAGCCTTTTGTTTTCTATTATCCAATTCTATTTAATTTTTTTCTATTTCTTAAAACTTCTATTCTGGTTTTTATTTTCCTTTATTCTGTTCTCCTTCATAAAGTGGATGCCTGAGCGTTGCCCAAACCAGTGGCATAAAACAGCAAAACAATAATCATGGGAAGACAAACAAAAGACAAAGAGTACAGTTAGAATGTAAACAGGTATATATATATATATATATATATACCTGTTATATGAAATAAATGAAATATATGAAATGAAATATATGAAATAAACACGTGATCTGGTACGATGATGTGCAGTAGCTTGTGGGAAACATAGAGTAGTCCCTGTCCATAATCAGTAATAAATATATGACAGTTCATCAGTAAGGCTGAATCACATCCACCAATAGTTTCACTGTAGACAAGACACAATTTTCTTGGTTCTCCTCACCAGAGCATCGCCACACATGCTGGACACCAACTGAGCCAAACATGATTATCTTATTCTCATCATACCACAGGACATGGTTTTAGTAATTCATGCTCTTGGACATGTTGTCTTCGGCAAACTGTTTGTGGGTTTTCCTGTGAGCCAGAATTAGAAGAGGCTCCTTCTGGGACGACGGCCATGCAAACGGACTTGTTGCAGTGTGTGGCATACGATCTGAGCACTGACAAGCCGATCTTCCACTTCTGCAACCTCTAAAGCAATGCTGCAGCACTCATGTGTCTCATGTGTTTTTTGAAAACAGCTTTTGGAACTGACGCACTGCACGAGGACTCGACTTCCATGATGGACCCTTGAGAGGCCTGATCCTAGTGGAACCGTCTTAGAAAACCTCTGTATGACCCTGACCACTGTACTGTATCTCAGTTTCAGGTTGTTACTGATCTTATAGCCTGTGCCATCTTTGTGAAGAGCAACACATTGCGAGCTGCACATTCACTATGTTTCATTTCTTTATTATTGTCCCTTAAGATGATATATTAAACCGGCTGCTGAAATGTGAGGGGCGTAGATTCTGCGTACATATATATTATTCGTATATATATATATATATATATAAAGCAAACACATACACACACACACACACACACACACACAGCAGGCAAAGTTCCAGTGCCGGAGTGTGGTATACGTAAAGAGGTACACATCCCAAGGCACAGCCTACACAATATAAACTGAACTGTAAACATTGCTCTCTGGCAGCACGGCTCGTCCTCAGGGTTCACGCCCGGGAACGATAATGTACATTACACCACAGCATGGAGATATTTCCCTGACATGTGGAGAGGTGCCAGAGAGCGCTTATCTTCTGACCAAGCTGCGCACTTTGGACGAAAGGTCAGGAGATTGATCCTGTCTAGAGTGTGAGAGAGAGAGAAATAAACACACACACACACACACACACACACACACACACACACACACACACACACAACGTGGCATATGGTGCCACCCAGATACCACAATTCACTTCTTTGTTAGATAAAGAAATATAAGTTTATTAATATTCAATCTGGCAACGTGTATTTCATTTAAGGCCTCTTTTAGCGTTGTCCTTTTTAGACACATCACAGGGATGACTGATCTATATTAGTCTTTCTGGTATAGATGATTTAAACAAGCTGTCTGCACGTCTAACACCACACACACACACACACACACACACACACACACACACACACACACACAGAGGACAGAAATAAATGACCTTGGATGTGTTCTATCAATACAACAGCACTGATATTGCTAGTGTGTACACACACACACACACACACACACAAACACACACACACACACACACACACACACACAGCACTTATTTGCCAAACACAGATCCTTGCCTAATACTGTCACAAGCCGTGTCAGTTAACAAAATGACTCCAAAATTTCTTTAACCTTCATCTGCTCAGTTTTCTGTTTATTACCCACAAGCTGAAGATGTGGATAGAGGCACATAGTGAAAGATCCCACAGGACTCACTGACAAAACACACACACACACACACACACACACACACGGCATCATGTGCAGCCCAGAAAGTGGCTTTTTCTATGTTTCTCGCAAAAAATTGACAAATCGGAAACAGAAAAATTAGGAGACGTAGGAGGATTGTGTGGAAATGCGTCCCGAAATTAACTCGAGTTACTGAAGAAGGGAAACAAAATCATAAAATCAAGAAAAAGAAAAACATATCGCGACAAAATATGAAGTAACTGCTATGAAAGGATCTATTATGACATGGTTCTACACATTGAAGTGATTAGGGTTCTGTGGTTATGTAATGCATGTGCGTGCATGCGTCTGTGTGTGTGTTTGTGTGTGTGTGTGTGTGTGTGTGTGTGTGTGTGTGCGCATTAGAGAGCAATTTGCTCATACATAGAGCAACTACTTCGACTAAAAACTCTGGTTTGGGGGTGAAGGCACAATCATGGCTGGAGGTAATATTAAAACTAATCTCGTCTGCAAACAATATGTGATCAATTTATTTCCAAAGTGCCACAGTGCTGTCAAATGCTCGATTCTGATTATTCGATTCATTTTCTATAGGAGCAGATGGTAGAGTTGGTCCGTACCCCATCATTCTATTCGCTAGTTCATATCAGTGTGTTTGATCTAACATGTTATTGTTTTCATTGACCCCAGGAACTTTTTACTTACCGTTTATTAGCAATAAACTTCAATTTATAATAAACAATATTTTATAAACACCAAGTCAGTTGGAAATTCTTCACAATGTAGAGTTTTTTGTTAATTTAAAGATGGTCTGGGTTCCTGATTGGAAGGTTGGGAAGTTGAAGCCCATGGTATCATCAAAGCTGCTACTCGTGGGGCCCTTTACCAAAGACCCTTAACCCTCTGTGCTCCAGGGGGCGCTGTATCATGGCTGACCCTGCGCTCTGACCCCAGCTTCCTAACATTGCCGGAATTATGCAAATAAATAATTTCACTGTGCTGTAAAGTACATTCTTCTTTTTATAACAATCTCAAATGTTACTCTAAACAGACAAAAAGTATTAAACTGATAGATACTGATAGCCCCTCAAGATGGCTATTGTCACCCCACTGACAATTTTCCTATAATCACCCTGTCTGTGAGTATTTTCCTATTACATCATATCCACTGAGTATGTTATTTCTCACTTATCTGATATTTCAGGCTTATATGAGGATTTCATTCCTGAGGTGAGAGCTAGGATATAGACCCGGAGAAATAGGAAGTTCCCGAGGCTCAACTTTTCCCTTCCCGAGACATTCCCTTCTCTTTCAAAACGTGTAAAACAGCTTCTGCGATTTGCGCCGAATCTCCACAATGGTGTCAAAACAGTGACCTTTGAGCCGAATCCACATCTTCCTCATCTACATACTACTCCTGGCGAGTAGGATGGGTGCAGAAGTGAGATCGTGTGGATCGTTCCCCGACGATCGTTATGCACGAGTTGCCGAATAGTTTCGAGGGTCTTCCTGATCTCACGTCGTCTTTTGTCACTCAAAACAACTCGAACGACTCGTGGAGGCATTTGGTGGTAGAAGGTTTGTCACGTCGAACGTCTCTCTGGCAGATTTGCCCAGTTTCAATGATTGCTCGTTGTTTTAACTTGCTGTCCTGGAAGATGTGGTAACGCACGTGCTCAGAACAGCGCTGTATATCGCCATCAGTCTCAAAAATTTTTGATACCTTATACCACCTTGTATGCTTATGTGTTGAACAACAAGAATTATTCATGGTTTTATAGTGACACAGTTACCCAAAAATATGTTTCCTAAATTCTTGTTTTGTGCAGCGGAGATCCAAACGTGAATATAGCCGACCAGTTAACACAGCTAATGTTCTCCAAACATTAATCTCCAGACATTAATAACGTTCTGACCTGACCTTTGCCAAATGGTTCACTTCCTGACTACCCTCTATACATAAACACATGACTGGTTGCGACGTCTCGCCAACCATTTCTGACGTGTACGTTCGAAACCTTTACTTCTTCGCTGATCTTCTACAAGTTTCTGTCATCTTTCGGCTTTGTTGTATTTTGCGTAATCGTGTTTTCAATAGCGCCTGATTAATGACACTGGATTTGTGTGCACCCTTCACATGGATCCTCACACTCTCAGGCTGAGTCCGATCAGATGTGCAAACAGAAAGACTAAATCCTAACACGCTCGCCTCAGAAGACATTATTTGAATAATTTATTTGATTTGCATCTCAAACAATGTCGTAAGATACCAAATTACTGGCTAAGAAAGTGTAATCATTAGATTTGTTTAGAAATAAAAAGATAAATCAAACATTTGTTTCATTAACATGTTAAAAAGGAGTTGCCCAAACCACTCTCTATTGACAAAAGTATTGGGACACCTGACTTTTCCAGCCATATGTGGTTCTTCCCCAAACGTTCACCACAAAGCTGGAGGTCCACAATGTCTTTGGATGCAGTAGCATTACATTTTCTACATTTAGATGAACTAAGAGATCCGAACGCCATGACAAAGCTTCTGTGCACAACGCCAGCTCCATGAAGACATGCTGTACATGGGTTGCAGTGGAAGATCTCCTGCTATTGAACACCTTTGGGATGCATGTGAATGCTGACTGCACCCCAGGTCTTCTCACCTCACCTCAATCAGTACCTGACTTTACTAACACTCTTGTGGCCTTGTGACTGAATGAAATCTCTACAAATCTCCACAAAATCCAGTAGAACGTCTTCCCAGAAGAATGGAGATTATTATAGGAGAAATAAAGGCTAAATGTGGAATAGGATGTTCAAAAAAGCTCAATCATATGGTCAGGTGTCCACAAACCTAAATTTTGCTTAAAATTCTTCTCAGGTCTTTCTGGAGTCTTTTTTTGTTTTGTTTTTCCAACCCCATTTTTTGAAACCTGTAGCGGAAAGTACATCAGTCTTCGGTCATCCGCTGCTCAAGCGTGAATGAGCCAACAGAGGCTTATCTAATGATTAATGAGAAATGAAATCATCACACGGAAACATCTGAACCGTACGAGAGCGCAGCTGTGATTTAAACAAATAAGGCACTCGAACGCTGGTTTGGCACGGGGTTTGTTCCTCGGAACAGGATTCGACGGCGTTACTGTAATTCCTTCGGCTTAAAATCTCCGCCGTCAGAAACACGGAGCGCGATCGGAGGCAGAACTCGCTATGAAATTAGATCTGGAGGAATTGTAATGATGTATGAGCTGGAATGACTGCTCAGAGCCGGGAATGAAAAAATCAATTCTAATTGATGAATTCTATTTATTAGTAAATACTCTTATGTGTTTACTTTAGCGTTAACTTTATGATGCTATGTGAACTATTTATTGTATTCGGTTTTAATTAATTGGTCTTAGATTAAAGATTATAAAAAAAGTGTTTTGAAGTTACATAAGGATGTTCTACCACACACTATACAGTGCAAGACACTTAATTCAGCATCTGTGATGCTTTGAATAAAAGAAACACAACTTTTTACTAAACGTAAACATTTTCCTTTTCCAGTGGTGCACAGTGAAGAAGTAATTGTCAAATTTCTTACTTTTTACTCAACTACATTTAGCAAAATCAGTCATTTCTTTTTATTTATGATAAAATAAATTAACAGGTCAAACACGCAGCAATCCACCAATCAGCTTCGAGCGCTCCCTCTGTTTTACACGTGTTCTGATTGGCGCTTGTTGTATCTACTGATCACCAACATGCAGTTCAGCATCAGTTCAACATCATGCAGAACATTTAGTGAGGAATAAATGATGGAAGAAACTCCAGACTCGAACTCGCCACACGTGACCTCATTTGCGCAATTTTTCTATTTCGGTTTAAGTAGTTAAAAAGAAGGTTTTATGGCTCATAATAATTATAATAGATATAATTTTTTGACTCATTAATATCAGTCTATTAATAGATCAGTGTGCTGAGAGTCACATTCGAGTCTTTTCACATAAACTGAGTTGATTAAGTAAAGAGTTTTGTGATAAAAATGATAATAGAAACATTATAATTATAATAAATCATTGTATTTTGGATACTTGAGTACATTTGAAGGCAAAAACTTTTGTTCTTTTACTCAAGTGAAGGTATAAAGTGACACGTACTTTTACGGGAGTAATAATTTGCCAACGTATCTCTACTTTATGGTTTGTGTACTTATTCTTATTGACCAATCACTGATCACTTCTGTTCTTATCACCCAATCACTGACCACCATTATTCCTTTCACCCAATTATTGATCACCATTGATTCAAACAACTAATCAATGGTCACCCTTTTTCATGTAGACTAATCACTGATCACCATTATTCCTATTAACCAATCACTGACCACCATTGGTCGCCACTGTTCTCTTCGACTAATACCTGTTTACCATTGTTTCTATCAAGCATCACTGATCACAACAACCAATCACCAACTACTGACCACTTTTGTTCCGATTGACCAATCACAGATCACTATTGTTCCTTTCAACCAATCACTGGCCAAAACTGTTGCCATAAACCCAATTACTGATCACCATTGTTCCTATCAATCCATCACTGATCACCATTTTTTCAATCAAACAATCACCGATTGCCATAATTCCTATCAACCAACCACTGATCAACACTGTTCCCAACACCCAGTCACTGATCAACATTATACATATTAAACAAAGACTGACCACCACTTTTTTAACCAATCAATGACCACCATTATTCCCATCAACCAACCCCTGATCACCATTGTTCCGAAAGACCAATTGATGTTGATTGCACACTTTTGAGGACATTTACATTAATAAAAGGGAGTTATCACATTTGTACTATTATTTATTTCTTTTTTTTTTCTTTTTTACATATTTATTTGAAAACTTGTCGTCTCATGACCAAAAACCTCTTAATTCTACAAGATACAAATTCTATAGCTACCAGGAATTGTTCTTTAGAAAAAAAAATGCAAATAATCATTACGATCGTCAACGATCATGCAAATCTGTGACGTCACCCGGCAACTTCTTTTTTTTGCTGTTGTTTATGTTGTTTTTGCGCATGCCCAAGCTACCTCGGAAGAATCCTCTCTCCCAGCACTGCTCCGAGTTACAAACCGAGTCGTTCACTTTGAGAAGCAGATGCATGCAGAACAATTTTCTGATCATCTTCATGCCTGGATCAGGTTTCAGAACTCGGTGTGTTGCACTGCACTGCACTGAAGCTGCAGGACTCGTGGCTCGGCTGCAAACCACTAAGCGCGTAAACGTGGCCTGGACTGAGCTGAACCTGCCGCGACCACCGAACACAAAGACGCCATTCATTTACAAAGCGAAAAGAGAGAGAGAGAGAGAGAGAGAGAGAGAGAGAGAGAGAGAGAGAGACCGACCGACCGAACTCCGTCCCTGGCTCCTCTCCAAATCCCAAAACTTCGAGCCTGTGCACTTGCATACTAAGAAGTGGAGTCTGGAAAGCTACTTGTACTCTCATCAAATTGCGCGTAAACGCGTAACACGCCGAGCGCGCGCTCCCGTGTGCGTCGCGCGCGCGCTAATTAATGTTAATTAAATGTGTGCGAGTGTCTGTGTGTGTGTGTGTGTGTGTGTGTGTGTGTGTGTGTGTGTGTGTGTTTGTTTTAGGGGGGTTACGAGGCAACAGATGACCTGCAATACATATAATAGATGCAATACATATTCAGTCTTCCGTTAAATGTATATTTATATATATTTATATATATTATTAGGCCGCGTGCGGGCTCGCGCACCTCACATGTGTTGCCGCTTATTCTGGTGGAGTATTTACAGGACGTGCAATGTGGTGAGCAGAAGGCTAATTACGCTGATTACCCGAGCACCTTGGGCGACGTTACGTGTGTGTGTGTGTGTGTGTGTGTGTGTGTGCAATCCATCAGCTGCCTTCATGAGAACCTGACGGGCCAGCGCGAGGGAGGAGAACTTAAAATTGCGCGAGCAAACAGCAGAGGTGCAGGTCTTTTACAGGCCTGGAGAGAAAAACGCACGCTTTCTTCACCCCAAAACAGCAAGAAAAATAATATTTCACATAATAAATCGGATTCGAATATCGATTTCAGATCAGATCAGATCACCAGGCTGGTGACACGTGTTGCTATAAGTTCAATGTTTTGTTTGTTTTTGTTTGAATAATATTTAACAAGAAAAGCAATTAAACACTAAACACCAAACAGAGCATGCAGTCTGTTTATTTATAATTAATATAAATAATCATATTTTTATTTATGACCTGTCGCCTCCAGAATCAGGCCTGCAGGAGAAAAAACCCTCTGCCAAAAACCCTGAGGCCAAAAAAACTGAAATAACGAAAGGATCAAAGTAAATAAAATAAAAAAACGAATAGAAAAAAAAATAATTATTAGCGCGCGGTTAAATAAATATAACCAATAGTTAACCAAAGGAAATAAAAAATAAAACTTGGCATTATTTAAAAAAAAAAGGTGGAGATTAAAAGCCTGACTGAAGATCAAACTAGAGTCCAGGATAAACTTTAAACAGTGAAATAGAGATAAATAATCGGATAAAGAAAATAAACATAAATAAAGAAATGAATTAATTAATGCCGCAGTCGGGAAGCCGCTCAACACACACACACACACACACACACACACACACAAACACAAGTTCAATAATGATAGACAGAGAGACAGACAGATAGATAGATAGATAGATAGATAGATAGATAGATAGATAGATAGATAGATAGATAGATAGACAGGATTCTAAAAGTAAAAATTAATAATGAAAATTCTAAATGCCTGCAATTGTGCATATTTGCATTTGAGCCTAGATTAAGGACTAGGCCTCATATAATCCTGGATTAGATTTTGAATGAATAAATAAATAAATAAATAAATAAATGAGAGATGAAACTTAAGAAAATACCTCCTTTAAAATTGCACAAAATAATTTTAAATATATATATATATATATATAAATTATAATTTCATTATATGTTGTATATATTTTGTAGATGTTTTAAACACTGTGCACTTCTCAAGGATAGAAATGACTGTACATCTTCATCCACACTTCATCACATCCCAGAGGATACAATCAATAGACTGAAGCAAAATCATTTTCCATAAAATAGAAAGACCCTCAGATTGGGGATTGTTTTCATTCTCTGGTGAATAAATGTGCTTCTCCTACATGCACGAGTTTGTTGCATGCTGCACTTTCTGAAACAGACCCCGAGCACGAGCAATAATGTAGGATCTTCATGCTTATTTATTTGTTCAATTGTGTAAAATATTATATATAAATACATAGAAAAATAAATAGATTGATAAATGCAAAGATAAATACAGTTTAGTTCTGTTCTATACACGTGCACAGAAACGGTCTGGGGGTCTGAAGGTAATGCCGTGCATTAACAAAAATAATACAAACACATTTGACACGTCAGGTCCTTCCATGATTCGAAATGAAGCAAAATAAATAAAAGTGAACGAGTAAATGATCTTCATCCTGATGCCAAAATGTCATCAATAACAATACCAGCAGCAGCTGCATGTTGTGGATCATGCAGGTGCACTGGGAGCATTAAAAATAAAGAGTTCAGATCAGTGAAACCGTTGGACCTTTCTGCAGTTTGCCTTATCAGCTGCGATAAGCCGGGTGTAAAAAAAAAAAAAAGAAAAGAAAAAGAGGAAAGAAAGAAAAAAAAAAGGCTCGTGCATGCTGACAGCTGTTCATTCTGTCTCTCAGTCAGGTTTGGGGTTTGATTAAAAAAAAAAGTATGCGGAATGAAAAACTTGCAGGGCAGTGGAGGGGAAAAGGAACGAAAGCAGCAAATTGCACGCAAATGATCACAATGAATGGGAACAAAATCCCAAATACGACTTCACACGTCGGAGCGGGACGCGCACGAGCGCGCGAGCGTGCAGTCGGAAAGTTCTGACATTTTAATACATTTTTATTGTATGCGTTTTTTTTTTTTGGACATAATTATGATACAGCGCATATGCGGTGAAAGTCTGCGGAGTTTGGCGACCGCGTTCCCGTGAGCGCGCGTACGCGTCCGCATGCAGCCGTCGATTTGAGCGTGTGCGTGCGAGTGCGTGTACGTGTGTGTGTGTGTGAGAGAGAGCGCCATTTTCTCCGAAAAGAACCCCATGTGCACCGAGACGAAGCGAGATCCGCGCGCTGGAAAGATGCCACGCACGAGGGGGGTTTTGAGAGGGGCGCGCGTGCGCGCGCGCGCGCTGGAGGAAGAGAGAAACCGGGAGAGCGCGCGCGCACGGGGAGGGGAAGAGGAGCACGGGGGGGGGGAAGAGGGGAACGGAAAGAAATTTAAAAAAAAAAAAAAAAAAAAAAAAGGAAGAGCAAACAGCCCACCGACCCACACACACACACACACACGCGCGCGCGCACACACACATTACCCCAACAACATTAAAAAAAAGGAGCAACAGCACGAGAACGACAGCAAAAGTTGTAACAATGCAATGCAAAAAAATGAATAATAACCAAAATCAGACAGTGCACATGCGCAAAAGCAAAACTTCCATCTCACTATAAGATGATGATGATGAAGATGATGAGTAGAAGAATAATGATGATAATGGCATTGGCATTACCTGTGTCAGGCAGTACGGAGAGTACATAGCTACTTCAGAATTAAACATTGGAGGAGCGTTTACAGATCTGAATGGAAGTTCGCAGAGTCGGGTCGCATAGCAATAACTCGCGCTCGTGCCCCGCCCCCCACCCCCCTCCTCCTCTCCCTCCCTCCCTCTCCTCC
>MU551540.1:1048774-1057003 GCA_024362625.1 Silurus asotus | reverse complement strand
CACACACACACACACACACCTCCTCTTCCATCCTTCATTTCCTCTCTCATTTAAATCAGGACATCCTGCTGAAGCCCCTCCTCTAACATGCAGCCTTAAATAAAAAAAAAATCTAGGACACTTTTATTTTATTTTAAACCTTTCACGGTTCCTAATGTAGCTATTCTCCAGCCTGAGCACAGTTTCACATCTCCTCTCCATGTCCCTGTGGGTTTCCTCTGGGGTCTCTGGTTTCCTTTCATTTCCCCGTAACGTTCCGCTAGATGAACGCTAACACTACATTCATGCCGTCTTATCGGCTGTTAATTCAAAGATCATTTGCCACCTCGGGACGTTCTGCCAGTGCACATGAAGCTCGTAAAAATCTGCCTTCACATACATAGTTCACATTTGACACTTACAGGCAACACATTTGCAGCACAGCAAAACAACAACAGCACATAGCTAAGTAACAAGCTAGCCGCTCATATCGATGATTAGCTTCTCAAAACAGGGATTAGTAGGCCAGCGTTATAGATTTAGTCTAGATATGAACTGATCTAAATCTAGATTCTAAAAGTCAAGAAGGAGGAGTTAATGTTGTTCTCAGTGAGAGCGGCCTTGTTGAATGGATGTCAGTCCATAAACTGGTTAATTAGTTGTAAGTGGGAAATGACAAGTTGCAAGTATACCTCAAACTCAGCATAATTTACCCCGTGTGTGTGTGTGTGTGTGTGTGTGTGTGTGTGTGTGTGTGTGGGGTGCTCTGTAACCAACTTGAATCCCATTCAGGGTCCCACCATAGTCCCAGTCTTCCCAGGATCCTTCGTGACCCTAACCAGGATAAAGCGCTTATTGAGGAAGAATGAGCTCTTTAAATAAAAAGGTCAAACAGGTTGTCACTCAAATGTCAACACTTCTGTAAGTATTATATGCCTTTAAAAATCATTTGAGGAACATTTTATTTCAACATTTGCATTTCTTTTTCGTTGTATACATAACTAGCCTTTTAGGACCACCTTACGTTCATTGATTGTACAACATCTATACTTAATATATGAATTAATATGTATATATTTATTGGAAATTTCTTATATTTTTTTTACGTTAATCTTTCATTTTTCTGTGAGCAACCCAACAATCATCCTGTGGGATTAATAATGTATTCTGATCAGAATATTAACTCTGAATTAAACATTTTTTTTACATTAGGGTTACACTATAGTACCTTTATTTATGAGACTGTTGACAAAAGCATAGAACATATTTTACAGTTGTATATGATCCTTTTGGATGTGGTAGCATTTCATTTTTTCTCTTCTGAACTGGGAGAAAACCTGTTCCAGCATGAAAATCCCCCTGTGCACAATGACAGCTCCAGGAAGATCTGCTTTACAAGGGTTGGAGAAAAAGATTTCCTGCTATAGATCTCTGACCTAAACCATGAACAACTGAACATCTTTTGGAAGAATGTGAACACCGACTGCACCCCAGGCCTCCTCACTTCACCTACGTCAGTACACATCTTTACTAACACCTTTGTGTATGAATGAGCACAAATCTCCATAAAATCTAATGGAGCATCTTCCCAGAAGTGTGGGAAACACACCTTTTAAATGAAGTGATACGTTTTTGTACCTTCAGTTGGTGAAGCATGTAGTTGGACCTTACAACCTTTTTAGGAAAATAAGAATTCAAGACTCTCATATTTTCTAAAATGGAAAATCTGAAACGAGCTCACTCGCTGAAACATATCCAATTTGCACTTTTATGCAGTAGGTGTGTGTGTGTGTGTGTGTGTGTGTGTGTGTGTGTGTGTGTGTGTGTGTGTGTGTGTGTGTGTGTATGTGTGTTGGGGTTTGGGGAGTTTACAGAGTCTTGCCAATCGTATTTAAATATAATTGCAATTCACTTCACCCAGGCAGCAGGAGCAACGTCCTCTTAACTAATAACAGTGTTCAAGCAACACTTTGAACAAAATAACACAAATAACAGCTTTTAAATGTACAAAAGATTACTCCTATTATATAGTTTGATGAAATTCCTTTATTTAATATAGTTTCATTTAATAGGCATTGCCTCCAAGCAGCTTTACAGGGATAAAGATTTTTTTTATTTATAAGTTTAGTGCCTGTAAGTTTGTTCCTTATAAGTTTATCACTAATAAGTAAACCAGTGGCATGGAAAAACTCCCTGATACAATTATATACAATTATGAATAAAATTATAATTCATTTCGCTAAAATGTGTGACAAATTCATGTGTTTGAATGCAATAAAATCCCCCAGGTTAGCACTGTATACATTCGATATTAATTTCTACATGAAATTCATTCTTTAAACCTCATTACATGTAAAACAGGCAAAAGAACCCACTGTACAGATTGAATCCTTTCTTGTGACCTTTTAAATAAGGAGTTGTCCTAATAACCTAGTTGGCGAGACAAAAATCATTTGGCCAGACTACTAATAATCAACTTAAAGCATTGTGTGGAAACATGCTAATATTTTGGCACTAGCCTACAGTTTTATGGCTAATCTGAACCGTGTGTTTAATTAGCAAAAAAAGCATTTTTTTTATAAACTTAGTTTTTTCCGAATCTGACTCAGGCCATGTAGCCACATCTTTTGGACCACTGAAACCCATGTGTTTTGTTCAGCTAACCATTAAAAGCTACATTTGTCTCTAGTTTAACGTTCTATCGGCTAGCAGAGCTGTTATTAACGGCTGGAAAAAACTGGACTGACTCTCTGATGGGCAAAAGGGTTGTTAGAGAGTCAACCAAAAACTTGTGTGACTCTAAAAATATTATGACATATTACGAAAAGAAACCACGCTCTCAAAACTGATATTATAGATCATAGAAACTCAGGTTCTGGGAAAAGTCGACGCACATGAAAAAGCTTCACAGGTTACGACAAGTGTTAGGAATAGTTTTGATGCAGGATTCGTTTATCTTAAATAGAATCAAATCCAAATCTGGCAACACTGTTTGAATCTGTAATGAGTTGAAACCTCCATGCCTTCACTCCTTCCTCCCCTACTGCGTAGCCTGCATTTGCATACTAGAATGTGATTGGCTCTTATATTTTATGACACAATAACTCTTCTGTCATGCGCTTGTTAGGCTTACAAACGGTTTACTACAGTTCCATTCATTCTGACAATGCTCACTCTCTCCTGTTTTTACAGTGTCTCCTCTTCAGTGCTTCCACTGAAGTGAATTGTGTCGCACTTGAACAAGAAAATGGAAGTAAATGACTGTGGGTGTGTCCTAAACCACATCCTATTCACTGTTAGAAAAAAAAAAAGAGAGTCCCTTAGGGCTTTGTCAGAGAGTTACTACAAACCACCTTATATATACAGGGTTATGCAGAGAACCTTTGAAGGATCCTCCTGCATTTTTACTTTAAGATTAAGTCTTCACAATTTATTTGAAAAATATATTTATATCTGATTCAATCATCCACAAGGGTGTTAGTAAAGTCAGGTACTGGTGTAGGTGAGGTGAGGAGGCAGTCAGCAATTCATTCATGTTCATTAGGGGTGGAGCTTAATAGCAGAAGATCTTAAACTCCAATCTATGTTAAGCAGATCTTCATGGAGCTAGCTTTGTGCACATGGGCTTTGTCATGCTGGAACTGGTTTGGGTCTCCTCGTTCAGGTGAAGGGGATCATTTAATGCTCATGTACCCAACGACATCCAATACAATTGTTGCCTCCAAGTTTGTGGTAAAAGTTTTGGAAAAAAACACATGGGTGAAAAAGTCTGGTGTCACAACACACTTTACTATGTCTGTAGCATTTCTTAACCATTTCTGACTAGACATAAAAAATAACATCTACAATTAGAGAAATTCAATCAAATTGTAGATTATTGTAGATTTACGATTCAATTATTCCTCGTCTTCTCTGATCTGATGATCTGCCTGTAGCTAAACGACTTATACATACATACATTGTACACGACTGGCAGCTACAGTAGATGCAATGGTTATGTTTATCATGTTCCATCAATGTTCCCTCAAGCACATTTATTAGTCCTTGGATAAACCTTGGGTTACTAAAAAAACCTTAGGAACTGTAGGTTAATCAATTGACCGTTGATTTATTAAACAGTAAACCACGCTCATACGTCTCCAATTCACACGTTGCCGAGAAAACGGTCTCAGAGAGCATGACCTTCTGACTGACGTTACAGAAAAATCTCTACGAGTGATGACGAGCTCAAAACGCCGGATCTCATCGTCACTGATCATTTGCTCTCCTGCAAAAACCCGACACAGAGTCTGAGCAATCATTAAACGAGACGATATCGTCCCTAAAAAAACGGATGAAGCAACCAGAACTAACATGAAACGAAGAACACGTCTGTATGGAAACATCTCACGGAAGAAAAGCGAGAGTGCCAGAGACTTATAGAAAAATGAGAAAAAGATGGAAAGAGGGCAGAGAAAGATTGAGAGTGTTCAGATACTCAGTGCTTGTTCTGCATTCACTGGAAATAAGTCCGCACACACATATATAAGTCATTCAACACAATAAAAATCTGAGGTGAAATAAAAAGAAATCATTTCATTTTTTACGAGACCTTTTTTTACGAGACCCCCCCCCCCCTCTCTCTCTCTCCATCTTTTTCTTTCTCTCGTTCTCTCTCAGTGCCTCCAGCTAAGCAGGGGTCCAGAAACAAGAAGTCGAGGTTAGCGGTTTCAGTCGGTAATGCTCCCATTAAAACACACAAGCAATGCAATATAGTTAGAGCATGTGGTTTTCCCTTCTAACATGCACACACACACACACACACACACACACACACACACACACACACACACAGGCTCATTTAAACTTAATCCCTCCCATATGGCTTGTACTTAAACGATGCTAATGACGTTTTACGCAGATATGTTTGCTCCATCGAGCTTAACGACTGCGTTCGAAAACACAAAGCTCGACATACGATAGAAGAACATCGTCTCATTACCCGAACTGATCTACAGATTAGGTTCAAAACCAGATTTATTAGTTTTTGTCCCGTACGCCGGGGGGGAAAAAAAAGAAGCTTTCGCGTCAATCCACCTGCGAATGAATCGTACGCTTGTGTGACTGGATGTTAATTCTTGGCTAGACACAGGACTAATCAAACGCCCCATTCATGCGATTCGAAATCAAAGTCCAATACCTTGTAATTCCACGAGTGCACTTATTTATCTGGCTGGCATTCGAATAATCAGAGAACAATAAGCCACCCCCCCCATACCCCCCTGCCAATAAAGGCTTGGGATACGCTGCACTGTAACAGCGAATAATGCATTCAAATATAGGTTTTAATGAGAATCAGATGGATATCAAAGTGGCAAAAAAGATAATCTCACTTCACGATATCATAATATCTACAACACTACAAACAATTTTAGATTTTGCATGAATTAATTAGCATTTTTCTGCTAAACTCATTATATCACATATGACTATCACATATATATATTTCTTATAGTCCTTTTACTATATAAAGGTCATTCAAAATGCAGACATAAGGGACATAAGGGACACGTCCAGGGTATAAATGATAATCAAATGGAAAGCAAAGCATCAGAAAATAAAACTCACACCCTCAAACTCGAGATGTTTCACGATCCATGATATATACAACGGATTTCAGATTTTGCACTAATGCACCAAGCACCAGAATAACACAAAACACAGAGATGTTTATATAGAAATGTATCCGGGGGCCAAGCACTTTCTCCGATATTTACACTTTTCTGCTAAACTCATCACATCATCATATATGGTTGGAACAGTCAGGTGTCCCAATACTTTTGTCAATAGAGTGTATGTATTTAATGTCCTTTTATTTCTATATAAAGGTCATTCAGAGACACGGTTCCCAAATCTGAATTTGAATATGCAAATATTATTAACGTTTTAACATCATGCAAATGGAAATCAATTTATTGCCTTGCTCATCAAACAAACTGGTGGGGGGACGACGACAATGTAATGGTGTCTATCAGACTTAAAAGTGCACAAAATGATTTTAATAAAACGGAGAGATTCCGATTATTATTATTATTATTATTATTATTATTATTATTATTATTATTATTAATGCCATTTTCTGAATTAAACCTTGGAACACACACACACAGTACAAAAGTGCCTCATAAAACCGGGGCCGGGGGGTTTAGACTTGACACACAGGAACAAATAAACAAACAAACGTGGCTGAATCTTCCTTTCAGTTTAAATAAATTAATAAATAAATATCACATTTTAATAATTACTGAAATTGCCCAAAAAAACAATGCCCAAATATTTGCCTATACTGGAATTATGAACTAAATTGACCGTATAACTAAAACTATAGAATTCCAACAACCTTTCAGCTGCTTCCTGTGACCTCCTGTGTGTCAGTGATATCACTGCTGCCTATGAGGACTGATACAAATAATGTTGTAATGAATATTATCAGATCATCCCACTGTTATAGTGTAGAACCAGATAAATACTGTAGACATGGTTGTGTTGGTGGTGTTAATTGCTGGATGAATGAGAAACCAAGCCAGGGGGTGGAAAAAAACAAAAAAAAGAGAAAGAGAAGAAAAGACGGAGAGTTCGTACCCTGTATGTATCTGGGACCAGGAAGCACTCGGGCAGCACGGCTCCTCGGCTCGCCTCTTCATGCACCAGATACGACTCCGTGGCCTGCAAGTCAAACAGAGAGGCACTTCATTTCACGATTCACAGCTGCTCTTATCTAACGCTCTCAGACGCTCACAAATGACCACACACAGGCCGAGTCTTAAGACATAAAGCCTCTAAAAATCCCTTTTTAACGCCGTGTTTCTGCACCGCGCTGATTGAAGAATTAAATTTGCACAAACGTTCGGTGCAATTGGGGTCCATCAGCCAAGGCTTGGGGAGGTGCTGGAGGTCTGCTTGAGTGCGGACCTGTGAGATTACTGTAGACTTTTTGTCTTCCATCAATACACACTCTGGAACAATTTCCCTGTAGGATCAACAAAGTATTCTGATTGCTGATTTTTGGTTTGATTGATTTGATATTGATAATCCAATCTCATGCGTCAATGGCAAATATAGCAAGAGAGCAGTAGATTCAATTGTTAATTCAAAAATTGCCAAGAAGTCGACACTCGAAATAAATACACTCAATTAAGAATGTATTGTGAACTGCTTCGCGCTCCATATGATTTCTGGAGCTATTTTCAAACTGTAGGGGGCGGAGCCTAAATGTGAAACGCTACCAATAAAAAAATATGAAAAGCGATCCTGCTGCGCCGTGATTGCACACCGTATAACTAAGAAAAGGGAAACAAAATGAACAGGAACCCTGATGTTAAAACTCACAACTTTCTTTTTATATTTGGAATAATGGTGTTTTTCACAGATAATATATTTTTATTCTAGCTATAATATTTTCCCAGTTGGACATTTCTGTCCAGTTTGAGCACTGGTTCAAGATTTAGGCTCCAGCATTATACGGCTAACTTGGATAACTCCTGGTGTGTACAAGGTTTTGGTCGTGTACAGGTTTTCCTGTACCCACTGCACACATTGAGGACAGAACACTAAACCCTCAGCTGTAAATGTTGACCAATGATATGATGCGCTACATTAAAAACAATACCGTTTTCCCTCGTCTTTATATTAACGCATTTAAAAAGCCAACGGATACATTATTTTTTTTTTTATTTAATCTATTAGGTTTCCAGGTGATTAAAACACCGAACTGGGCAGCACACTGGAGCTCTCACACTGGAGCTCTCACACTGGAGCTCTCAGCATCGCAATACATCTTTAGCTATCGTCTAGCTACATCATCCCGGCTGACTTGCCATATGAAAGAAACATTTGTTATTTGGATAATAAGAATGAACCTTATGCTCAGAAGCCATTACTGTGCACCGTGTAGATCGTTCGAGAGTTTTTGTTTTACGTAATTAACATTTTACTAAACTAAAACTCTCCAGTTCTGCTTCAGGTTCTCGATTATACATCAGTTCAAGTTTTTTTTTGGGGGGTGGGTTAAAAAATAAGACACCTTTCTGTCAACACTGGTTTATTTGTATGCTGTAAAATGCATTAGCAAGGCGAGAGAGGGAAAGTCTGACAGAGAGAGAGAGAGAGAGAGAGAGAGAGAGAGAGAGAGAGAGAGAGTAAGAGAGAGAAAGTGGGAAAGGTTGAGGCCAAATCTTTGTCTTTAGAGGGAAAAAAATGGCGGCGAACTGC
>MU551540.1:1026933-1039288 GCA_024362625.1 Silurus asotus | reverse complement strand
TTATTATTATTATTATTACTATTATTATTATTATTATTATTATTATTATTGTTGTTGTTATTACCATCATCATAAGTTTTGTTGTTGTTATCAAGGACAACATTATTTGTACTACTTATACGAATTAAAAAAAAAATAAAATAAAAAACTGCGTTTAAAAATCACCAGAAAGTAAATATGAATCCTAAACAAACGAGTCTTTAATCAGGTGAAATTTAATGTAATATCTTTTGATGTTCTATAAAATTCTGCTTTCATTAATATTTACAAAATTCATTTGAAATCCTAAAGGTTTCTGAATATTTTTGGCGAAATGAAAACATTATTACAACCTTTTATTTTACATCTTCACTAATTATAACTTGGTTATTTACTATGATAAGAATGTAAATAAATGTAAAATCTCGTTTGGCCCGTAATTGTGTTTCTTTTTTCATTCGTTTCGATTAAAATAACTGGAAGCAAATCTCAAATAATTACAACTAAACAATTTTAGGAAATATAATGATTATAATTATCGCCTAAAACATTTTGTTTCGTCAGGAGAATTTGATCAGTAATGTGTCTAAATCGAACAAAAATCCGTTTTGTTTATTTTGTTTATTCTTTTTCGCTTTATTGCAGTTTATTAATTACAGAAAGCGTTTAAAATATAAACTCAAGACTGAATTGAGAAAAAATCAAATCTGAATAAATAAAACAAAACAAAATGCAACGGAATAAAACTGTACGTGTTTCTCAGTCGTTCTCCATAAACACAAATAAACATATTTATTTAATGAGTTTAATGGAATAAAAATCCAGCCTGATTATTTTTTAGGTTAAATGAGGAGGATTTAATAAATTGAAGGTAAACAAGCGCCAAGTGAGAGACACAATCTCGCTCTTCACCTGAGCCTCATTTTCATCCCCCTTTGCCCCTCCGTGCCCCTCTGTGCCCCTCCGTGCCCCTCTGTGCCCCTCTGTGCCCCTCTGCCAACACACTCCACAGTTACCAGGCTGAAGGTTACATTCAGGGCACACTTCACTTCCGGTTTAGACTTTAACATTTCATTCTGTTAGTATTAAATCAGAGAGTTCAGATCAGTGTGTATACATCCTACACTTTCAACATTCAAAGAGTGTGTTTATTATTCATATTGTGTTCATTATTAATATTGTGTTTATTATAAAGAGTGTGTTTAATATTAATATTGTGTTTATTATTATTATTATTATTATTATTATTATTATTATTATTATTGTGTTTATTATAAAGACTGTGTTTATGATTAATATTGTGTTTATTATTATTGTGTTTATTACTATTGTGTTTATTATAAAGACTGTGTTTATGATTAATATTGTGTTTTATTATTATTGTGTTTATTATAAAGACTGTGTTTATGATTATTATTGTGTTTATTATTATTGTGTTTATTATAAATACTGTGTTTATGATTAATATTGTGTTTTATTGGTCGGAAATGATTTCTGATTAAGGGAGTGATTACTTTTGGATATAAAGGAGACTCTGTTCCTCTCCAGGCGTTTTTAATTATTTGTTTTGTTGTTGTTTTTTTTACTATATAACACTGCGGTTTAAAACCTGCGCGCGCCTATACGTGGCTCCGCGCGGAGAGAGAGATGGAGAGAGGGAGAGAAAAGAGAGAGAGAGACAGAGAGAGAAAGAAAGAGAGAGTGAGAGAGAGAGAGAGAGAGAGAGAGAGAGAGAGAGAGAGAGAGAGAGAGAGAGAGAAAGTTGGAGAGAAGGAGAAAACGAACACGCGCGCGCTCTCTTAAGGCAAAGTACATGCAACACACGCATACGCACGCGCACGCTGTTCCTGCGGTGAACAGGTACACTCGCGCACGCTGTATTAAAAGCAGAACATGCTAAACACACACACACACACACACACACACACACACACACACACACACACACACACACATACACATACACACACACACACACACACTAAATATAATACCTCCAATATACATGTGCATGCTGTTAATGCAGTACACATGCACACACACACACACACACACACACACACACACACACACACACACACACACACACATTTGTTAATACACGTTTGTTAATACACAAAAACGCACATATACACACACGAACATGTGCATGTAAATTATACACACACATACCCACACACAAACACACAGTAAATGCTGTACACGCAGTACATACAATACACACGTGCATATTAAAACATTATTTGCACACACACACACACACACACACACACACACACACACACACACACACACACACACACACCCAACACAGTAAATGCAGTGCAAGCAAATCACACAGACATGCTGTTAATATAGTATGCACACATGCTTGTTGTCAATGAGGTATAAAGCAGTACAGAACACACACGTGGTGCGTTCATGAAAAGGTTAGGTGTGTTGTTTTTTTTTTGGTTTTTGCTCGGAGCAGTGTGTAATATTTTCCCTGCTCCATGCTGAACCTGAGCTCTGAGCTCTGAGCTTTTTCTGAACTCCTTCAGTAGTGGAATAAAATCAGGGTTTGGTGGTGAAGCTTCGGCTCCCTGCTGCTCCAAACATCTAGCTCTTACTGCACCATCAAAAAAACACTGGAAAGTTTTTTTTAGGGGGAAAACATTTTCAAAGACATTTCCAAAGTTATTTAGATCCTTTATTATAGGTTATTATATATTCTGGTGTCAGGATGCCTGTAAGAGCCAAAGTGTGTAGGGAGTGTTTTACACACAGCCCATACACAGAGTCTGGGATTAGTCCTGGATACTTGAACACAAAACCTTTTCCTCCGCCTTTCAATAAGAAAACAATCACGAGGTGACAGTGGTACATGTGGTGAGTTGATATTTTCCTTTTTTATACAACCTATAATTATTTGCTTAACCACAATCAATAATATCAGCCACAAACATTTGTGGACACCTGACTATCAGATTGGTATGTGCTTCTTTCTGAACATCTCATTCCACAGTCATAATAAACTCCACTTTTCTGGGAAGATGTTCCACTAGATTCTGGAAGGTGCTTGTAGAGATTTGTGTGAGATTTCATTCAACCACAAGGGTGTAAGTTAAGCCCGTTACTGATGTGTGTGTGTGTGTGTGTGTGTGCTTGGGGGGCGTTGTGAGGAGGCTTGGGGTGCGGTCAGCATTCATATTCATTGTTCAATAGAGTCGGAGCTCTATACCAGGAGATCTTCCACATCTTCCAAGCAGATCTTCATTGAGGCACTGTGATGCTGGAACAGGTTTGGGTCTCAAAGTTCAAGCAAAGAGAAAAATTCATGCTACGATATCCAAAGGTGTCTTCTGCAATTGTGTGCCTCAAACTTCGTGGGAAGAACGACATATGGTTTGGGGGATGAGTGTCACATCATACAGTGTATACGTGATCATACAATATCTAACAAAAGTAAGTGCACCCCTCACATTTCAGACACCATTTTATCAGAACTTCTCATAAGTCAATACTGTAGAAATGAAGCGTGGACATATTTTACAGTAGTCAGTGTGCAGCTTGTGTATCAGTACAGATTTACTGTCCTCTATAAATAATGCAACATACAGACATTACTGTCTAAATAACTGCCAACTAAATTGAACATGTTAAAACTGTGCCCAAAGAGTCAATGTTCTGTGTGAGCACATTGATATCCAGCACCACCTCAATCCTCCTGGGTATGAAATTCACCAGAGCTGCACAGGTTGTTGCAACTCCTCCATAATGAGATCACAGAGCTGCTGGATGTTAGATACATTCTGCTTCGACACCTTCCACTTGAGGATGCACCACAGGTGCTCAATAGGGTTAAGGTCTGGAGACATACTTGGTCACTCACTCAGTTTCTGAAAAGCATCATGTTCTGCTTCAGAATGTCCCAGTACATTTTGGAATCGATGTTTTCCTCAATGAACCTCAGCTCCACAGAACCAGCAGCACTCATGCAGCCCCAGACCATGATGCGACCACCACCATGCTTGACAGTAGGCAAACACAATTTTCTTGGTTCTACTCACCAGGGCGTCACCACACATGCTGGACATCATCTGAGCCAAACATCTTATTCTCATCAGACCACAGGACATGTTTCCAGTAATTTATGCACTTGGACAGGTCATCTTCAGCAAACTGTTTGTGGGTTTCTTGTGAGCAACTTCAGACGAAGCTCCTTCTGGAATGATGGTCATGCAAACCGACTTGTTGCAGTGTGCGGCGTACAGTAAATCTGTCCTGCTACACAAGCTGCACACTGACTATCCCAAGTTTCATTTCTACCATATTGTCCCTTGAGAAGATACTAAACCATAACTAGCAAGCTACCAGTTTAGCATTCTTACTGTACACCATACAGTATAAACACATTCACGGTGTACGCTGTTAGTTAAGTATCTGTAGAATGTGTAATATGTAATCATGTGTAATCGCTAAGCAGTGTTTAATGGTTTCTGCCATGTTGATGCAATTACAGTTTTGAACTCAAATAAATAAATAAAAATGGTGCTTAAAGGTGCAGTTTGTAATTTTTGCCTATTTATAAACCACTATAAAAACATTAGGTCAAGTATTCTTCAAATTACTGTGCTTTTCATAACCGCCATGCAAAAGGTGATAGCTTAGTGGTTAAGGCTCTGGCTTACTCACTGGAAGGTCAGGGTTTCAAGTCCCAGTATCACCAAGCTGCCACTCTTGGGCCCTTGATCAAGGCCCTTGAGGTCTTGAGTAAGCTCTCTGTGCTTAAGGGACACGTTATCATGTCTGACCCCAGCTTCTGGACATCTCTGAGATATGCAAAGAGAGAATTTCATATGTTGCTGTAATGAACATGTGACAATTAAAAACTCTTCACCATTAGCCTTTTTCTTCTGTTTAAGAGTTTATAAACACCAAATTTACTTTCACACGCTGGTAGAATAAAGCAGCACCGTTTAATTTTCCTTAAAAAAAAAAAGAAACTCAATTGTTGATCATTTATTTATATGAAAGACATATTTTGATTGGGGCAAAAGTGTTCACTTGCAATTGTAGTTCAGTGAACAGGCAGCAGGGGGCTATTATAAATAGGTCACTGTAGCTTTTAAGTATAGTTGCTTACATTGTTGCATTTAAACAAAATGAGGGCAAAATGATGTAGGATGCAAGATCTGGACAAACCGTGTGTGTGTGTGTGTGTGTGTGTGTGTGTGTGTGTGTGTGTGTGTAATACAACATCATAACAACAAAATATACATAAACATGTACAACTCCACATTTCCAGCTAGCTAGCTTACTTCTGAACGTTCTCTATAGAACCTGACAGAGAAACAGAAAATGAGTGTGTACTGCAGTTACTCTTTTTTTTTTATTTAGCATAAAACGTCTAACATTTCAAGCTAGCATGACTTGGTTTTGTCATTTTTTTCCCCCAAAAACAGTGGCGCTATCCTGGTTAAATGTATGCTAGCTGTGCTTAGCATTACGGACTCCCCATATGAGTAAGGAAAGCTATACGGAGCAGCAGACTTCACACAGGAAGCAAAAAGGGGTCAACAAGCACTCTGGCACTCGCTGTATGAAAAGCTTTTCATCCAAAATGGGCCGATGTTGCTTTCTGAAATGCTAAGTGAGGCAAACGTGATTAAGCTTCTTGGATTTTGGTTTTGTGGAGGAAAGTAGGCGGCAGGTCTTTTTTTCTTCAGCACGATTACAGCGTCCTGAAATAAAGTGGATGTAAGTTGCGTCTTTTGTGGGGTCTATGTTCCAGGTGATGGCTCAGTTTGGGCTACACTTATAAATTTCCAAGTCGTTCTTCTGTAAAAAAAAAAAAAAAAGAAATATAAAAAAAATAAAAATAAATGATATTAGTTAAATGCTATTTTTTTTTACACACAAATCCATGTACTCCTAGGAGAGAAGGACCCTCCCACCACGTGTCTCTTTCTCTGGCTCTTCTTTAAAGACAATCACTTATCCACCGGAGAGTTTCTTTGATAAAACACACACATGTCCCATCATCTGTCCTTTCCCTGCTCCCACTCTTCCCCCCTCCTCCTCCAGGCATCCACAGTGTATTCACGTTCATCTGCTCTCTTGGCTCACTTCTCAGACTATAATCACACTCGGTAAGTCCGCTGTCTAGTCTTTGTGACTGCTTCGCCGTTTACTAAACTAGCAGCAGCAGGGTTGAGTTTCAGACCTGATAAACCGCGGGTGTTACTGGGTTGAATCGCCAGGCTGTACATGTCTGGCAGCTCCCGGGTCCTTTGACCACTGCTACAAATCTTTGTGAAATGTCAATTACAAGAAGTTCTGAAGCGATTGACTATAGTGGAACTCGCATTGTTCATTAGCGCTTAACCGAGTTTCGATTTTGGGGTCGCAAGCAAGAGAAAAGTTGTTCTGTAACAGAAAATGACATGGGCCAGAGTGACTACCAGTATTATTGTAGAGATTTTATTATGATTTGACATGTATTACTAGATTAGTTATCATAATGGCATAATGACATACTATCATAATGACACATTTTCATACCCATTGCTATTGAAATCAAAACATTTAGCTATATATGCAATTAGGCTACAGTGCGTTAATCACTAGAGGTCGATAAATAGGGAATTTTACCGGAACCAGTAGGTAGGTAAGGTTGGATCGCACTCCTCTAGAGGCTGCTTCCACAATGACAGCGTATCAGAAGCTGGAAAAACGAATGGTAGGGACTTTTTCCTTTACTACTGTATACGTGCCTCGGCCTCTGCAACCCGAACGTTGGCCGTTTTAAAAATTTGAATAAAATGAAAACTAAAAGAATTTAAAATGATATGAGCCAATATTACAGCGAACATAGAGAACATAAATGTTTAAAATGAGAAATCTTACACTTTTTTGCACAAAATGAGTTCTTTTCGAATTTGATGCCTGCTATAGGTCTCAGAAAGGTTTGCACAGGGGCATGTTAACCATGGTGTAGCATCTCATCTTCTTTTCAAATCAGTTTGAAGACATCTGGGCATTAAGGTTATGAGTTTCTGGAGTTTTCCTGTTGGAATTTGGTCCCATTCTTGCCTGATATCGGTTTCCAACTGTTGAAGAGTTGGTGGTCATCTTTTTTGTTTAATTATGTGCCAACTGTTCTCTATAGGTGAAAGATATGGACTGTAGGCAGGCCAATTTAGCAGCTGGACTTTTCTACTACGAAGCCACGCTGTTGTAATAGCTGCACAAGGCTTTCCTGAAATAGACAACGTCTGGAGTGGACTCTACAACTTGTATATACCTTTTAGCATTCATAGTGCTTTCCAAAACATGCAAGCTGCCCATATCTTATGCACTTATCCACCCAAATACCATCGGAGATGCTGGCTTTTGAACCGAACACTGATAACATGCTGGAAGGTCCCCCTCATCTTTAGCCCGGAGGACACGCTGTCCGTGATTTCCAAAAAGAATGTCAAATTTGGACTTGTCTGACCATAAAACACTTTTCCACTTTAAAAAAGTCCATCTTAAACGAGCTTTGGCCCACAGGACAAGATGGCGCTTCTGGACCATGTTCACATATGGCCTCCTTTTTGCATGATAGCGCTTTAATTGGCATCTGCAGATGGCATGGCAGATTGTGTTTACCGACAGCGGTTTCTGAAAGTATTCCTGGAGCCATTTAGTAATGTTACAATCATGCCGATAAGTGATGCAGTGTCGTCTGAGGGCCCGAAGACCCTGGATCATCCGTCCCATATACCCCCCTGTCCTTTACATCTGTCTCTTTCAAACCAACTACCCGCATGTCTTCTCTCACCACATCCACAAACCTCCTCCTTGGTCTTACTCTTTTTCTTCTTCCTGGTGGCTCCATCCTCAGCATTCTCCTACCGATATACTCCATGTCAACTAACTGCTAATTTATTTACGAGAGTCCCCCTTTTTGCTAGATTTTGGGCCTCATGATCAAGGATCACTGGGTGTTTTCTCCCATCATTTGAACCCATACAGTATTATACAATTCAACAGTATAACAATACAAACACCATGTTTTAGGAAAGATGTAGAATATATTGTACAGCCCAACATTATGATAAAGGCATAAATTTGACACAAGGCTAAGCAAAGGAAAAAAATAGGTCAAATTTAGAACCTCTGTAAGTTCTTCATTTGTGACACTAAGTGTGACCAGAGATTCTAATCGTTTGCATCCTGTCACTTGGGATGTGTTTCTAAAATAATAATATAATGAGGGAAGTGGGGGGTCAGTAGTTAAGGTTCTGGTTTGCTGATTGAAAGATTGGGAGTTCAAGTCCCAGTACTGCCACACTGCCACTGTTGGGTCCTTGACCAAGGACCTCAACTGTTTTGAGATAATGTCCATTGTTAAATATGATTTTTTTTTTGTAAACACTTTTTCTAAACAAATAAAAAATTATTTAAATTAAAAAAGTTGCCCAGAATTTGTGTATATTAAGACGAATAATACATGCCAAGTTTAATGGTGGGTCCGCTTTCACCCCATCATGAATTATTTTCCTATAACAGCATGCTATTCCTTCCAAATAAAATGTATACACATATTCCATGGCTGTAAAACCACGACACTGGTTTGATCAATATTCATAACAATTTGTCCCTTCCCACGTTTCGAAATGTTTATTTTCAAACGATGCAGCATGATTCATCGCATTTAAATGACTGGCAGCCGTAATGTGATGTCTGGCCCAGAAAATCATCCATAAATAAAACGGAAAGCCTTATTTTCACGTCGCTCCCCTGTAGAATACAGTAGAACGCTCTTTAAAAATGAAAGGAAACAAACGTATTGTTGAAACTGAGCCTGAAAAATCGGGCTGCCGGCCCTTTAAGGACCCGACACGACGACATTTGCAGAAAATGGCAGCTTACGTTTGGTCACTTTCGATTGTGACCTTCTAAGCAGGATGCACAGCTTACGGGCCCTGGGATTGTGGCGAGCGTCCGTGGCTTTGTTTCGTCAGCTGGCTGGCTTTACGTGGTGGAACACTGTCCTTTACTTACAGCCCAGCCAAAGGAGCAAATCATCTCCATTTTGTGCCAGCGAATCACGCCTTAAATGAAGTGGCGTCCATTTTGGACCGTAGTTCGAGTAAAGCTCCACCTTTCTGGCTCTCTTTTCTCTCTCTGATTGGTCAAAAAACCAGACACATTCACCAGAAGCCAAATCCTATACAAATTGCATGTCTGGGCTCATCCGATTGGACGAAACGAATAGCGCTGCACAGAAACCCCTCGCCATTCAACGGCCAATCGGGATGCTTCTAGAAGCTTCCAGCGAACTTGGCACTGTGATAGGGTGTGGACTTTTTGATGTGGTGGACGTAGTGGAGGTGGTGGTGTGTGGAGGGGTGTGATGTTGGAGGGTTAGTGCACTAGGGGACATATTGGGGGGTTCACGAGATGGTCGAGGTGCAACCGTAACGTGAGGACACTTTATTAGGGTTTTGACAGGTTAGAACATGGAGTAATGGAGTGAGGGCAAAGCCGAGGCGCTGAAAGAACAAAAGAGAGCTCATTTATATATATTTCTCTCGTTTCCTTTTCCTGCGAAACGTCGTAATATCTTGCGCGACAATAAGCCAAATTCCGAACACACTGACCTACAATACAAATTATATCAGTTATTTGCTTGAACTTTTGTCATGCAAAATCTCTTTGTGCCCTCTGTGGAAAAGACTCGAGTGCAATTGGCATTGGCAAGTTTTTTAATAAAGAGGGCTTAGGAGAAAAAACTCTTTGTTTTTGGATCATTATTCACTGATTGATAATAGGGGGATTAATTCTGACTGTGCAACTCTCTCAGTCTCTTTTATTCCTTCCCTCTTTTTTTAATTATTTGGCCAGGACCCTGCTTTCATTTATCTTCAACACCCGACTCTCTTTCTCTCTCGCTCTCCTTCTCTCTCACTCAAGCTTTTCCTCGCTTGCATCATTTGGAGGTTCCTGGCCCACTTTTCTTGGCTTTTTCTCTCATCCGTCACAATCCATCCATATCCCATCTCATATCCTCTCCTCGACCTCTTTTAGATATTTTCCATCTTTTTCTGTATATACGGTGAAGGTAAAGGAGAAAAATGAGGGACAGGAAAAATATGATGGAGTAAAGAGGCATCAATGAGAATTGTTTGGCTTAAAATGTGGACGACGTGATGAATATTTATGACAAATCAATAAACCGGTTTACACACACACTCACTCACACACACACACACACACACACACACACACACACACACACACACACACACACACACACCAATCTGTGGCAACACTTGGTTGCAAATGGAGAACCAGCTGTTGCAGTCTGACCTGAGCATCTGGGAAAAGAGAGAGAGAGTGAGAGAGAGAGTGAGAGAGCGAAAGAGAAAGTAAGAGAGTAAGCGAGAGAGAGAGTGAGAGAGAGAGAGGGAGAGAAAGTATGAGAGAGACTGAAAGAAAAAAAAGAGTTGCCTTGAACAAAATATTTTTCTCTTTTGCTCTGCCCCTATGTTTCTACTCGCCACACTCTTCCAAGTTTATAATACAGAAGAGTGAGATGGAGCCCAGACAGGCTCACACACACACGCACACACACACACTCACACACACACACCTCTGTGTTATAAGCTCCAGTGACCAGCCATGGTGCCAACGCTGGGCAAACTCCGGTGCCCAGGCCTTCTGCCATCCCAGATAGCTTGGTGTGTGTGTGTGTGTGTGTGTGTGTGTGTGTGTGTGTGTGTGTGTGTGTGTGTGTGTGTGTGTGTGTGTGCATGCACACCCAGTACTCCAGATGCTTGGGAGAGAAGAGATTAGTACACCGAACACCCAGACAGTCATCAAGTATTTCTTTTCACACACACACACACACACACACACACACACACACACACACACACACACACACACACACACACACACATGCACACGTCATGCAAACTCATAGTAGCATACTAAACCTGTGAATTAAACCATGAAAATGTCCCTAATCCCCTTCAGTGAGAGAAAGCTATCTTACTCCATACACGATTGGCTTCGTCCTAATCCTAGTGCAAAGCTTCATCTTCTTCCTTCCGTATCATCTCCAACTGTAGCAGATGCTACACCGGACTGGACAGAGGGAGCCGAAACGTTCACGCCAGCTTTCCCGAGGACCAAACGAAGACGGTTCTGGTATCGGAAAAAGATGGGAAATATTCGAAATCAGAAGAATTCGAAAAACCTTGCAGCACATCTATATATGGATATGTAATCATTAGGGGTGTAACGGTACACGTATTCATACCTAACTTGTTGGGTACAGGACGTTCGGTTCGGAGCACATGTTTACCAAAATCAATCCTTTTTACCTGAGGAACATTAAAGTTAAAATCTGAGTTCCTTCATGAACATATAAAGTGACGGACCACAAGTTTGTTTAGTCTCCACCTCGCACTGTGGCTACTCGATCCGTACCGGAAACACTGGAGGAATTTTTTATGTAAAATTTTCTTTAGAATTTTTCTGACAAATCCACACATGGAGGAAGTGAATGAATGAAGGATGGAAGAAATGAAGACATTTGTTGAAGTGTGCTGAAATAAGTAGAACAGTTCAGTAGATCATATCTTTAGATAATTAAGCATTAAACACATACACTTAGCTCTGTATTACACAAATAGGCTCTAACAAATGTAACATATTTATTTACATTTTAATTTATTGAATTTAATTAAAACAAAAAAATTTGTGCCAATTAAATTGATAAATCAATATAATAAAAAATAATTATATATATATATATATATTATAATTTTATATATATAATTTATAAAATATAATTTTATATATTATAGAAATAAGCAATGTTCACAAATATTAATACTAATAAACTGTGTTTATATCAGGACACCAGACTTGTCCAGCTCCTTAAACTTAAAGGCACACAATTGTCTCTGAATGCTGAAGCGTGAAATTTTCCATTTATTTAAACTAGGAGACCCTGAACTGTTCCAGCAGGACAATGCCCCCTGTGCACAAAGCTTTTACTAGCAGCTATAGATGGTTCATATGTTGTCAGTAATCATACACTAAATGGGCATAAGTATTTGAGCATATGTTTGGTTTGAACATCAGAATTCACGTTTAGACCTTTTTTGCTGTCGTGATACACAATATGTACCAAAGTTTTGATATTTTGAGACTTGGAGTGGGCGACCCTGAGGGTCCGAAGCTAGCTCTTTATGAACCCCTTGCTATTAGTGATAATTAAACAGTGGAGTGGTGCACAGTGAGTGTTCACTGTCAAAACCTTTTATCAGAGTTATAACCATTTCAGATTAAATCAGGTCAAGAAGCTTTTATTGTCATTTCAACCATATAAAGT
>MU551540.1:1014433-1021933 GCA_024362625.1 Silurus asotus | reverse complement strand
CTCTCTGTCTCCTCCTTGTCTATCTCTCACACTCTCTCTATCCTCCTTGTCTCTCTCTCACACACACTCTCACTGTCTCCTCCTTGCCTATCTTACACACTCTCTGTCTCCTCCTTGTCTATCTCACACACTCTCTGTCTCCTCCTTGTCTATCGCACACACTCTCTGTCTCCCCTTGTCTCTTTTTCACTCCCTCTTTTTTCTCATCTCTCTCTTTCCCTCTCTCTGTCTCCTCATGGTCTCTCTTTTACTCTTTCTAAATTGCTTTGTCTGTCCATCTCTCTCTCTCTCTCTCGCTCTCTCTCTCTCTCTCTCTCTCTCTCTCTCTCTCTCTGTGTGTCTCTGTCTGTTTGTCTTGTCTGCATAGGTTTAAACATCACAGCACAGGCAAATATAAGGATGTATTCACACACACACACACACACACACACACACACACACACACACACACACACACACACACACACACACACACAATGGTGAAAACTAAAGTTCTTTCCTCCATGAAGTGTCTCTTCAGAGCTGTGTGAGTGGGAGAGAGAGATCTGCAGAGAGAGTCTCTGGCGCCCTCGTTTGGGTTTTTATGTGCATCACATCTGTCCTCAGAATTAAGACTGGGCCTGGTTTTATATATAAAAGTCCTCAGATCAAATTTATGTCCACCTTCAGTCTAATTACTGAATAATTCAATTCTTCATGACTCATTAATTACCTATTATTACTGAATATAATTATAATATATGTTATCACAGTTATACAGCTGAGCAATTGAAAGTTAACAGCTTTGCTCAATGGCCCAGAGGTGGTTGCTGCAATTTGAACATATAACCTTCTGATAAGAAGTCCATCATCTAATCCACTGAGCTACCACATCGCCCAGGAACTAGCTCAGGGGTGCAGTTGGTGTTCCAGCTCATTTGAAAGGTGCTCATTGGCGTTGATGAGGTCAGGGCTCTTTGCAGGACACTCAAGTTCCTCCATTCCTAGATTCTTCAAGCTAATCCATAGTACACAATATAGACAATCATTTATAGACACATTTTGTTTCTTTTTGCTGTAATAAAAATCTCCACTCTTTTGGGAAGATGTTTCACTGGATTTCGGAGGATGCTTATGGAGGTAAGATTTTATACAGCCACAAGGGCGTTAGTTAAGTTAGGTACTGATGGAAGAGAGGAGGCCTGGGATGCAGTCAGAGTTCACATTCCATGTTCTGAAGGGTTGAGGTCAGAGACCTATAGCAGGAGATCTTCCACTCCAACACATGTTAAGCTTATCTTCATGGAGTTGGCTTTGTGCACAGAGGCACTCCCAAGCTGGAACAGGTTTGGGTCTCCAAGCTCAAATAGATGAAAAATGTCTTGCCTAAGCACTCAAAAACGTTCTGTACAATCGTTGTCTCCAAGTGTGTGGTTACAGTTTGGAAAAGAACCACATATGGGTGGAAAATTCAGGTGTCCCAAATACATTGAGTGTAAAGTCCACCAGATATCCCACACACACTCGACACTTTTAATTGACATTGTTGGTCCATTTACACATTCTCATGAAGTAGATGTACCCAGAACTTGATGAAAGTAAGGACTAATAGGATGGTCACAAAAATATATATATATATATATATATTTAGGTATAATTAATTAAAACAAAAGTTGAGCTAACAGGGCGATTAAAGATTTTGCAAATAAACATTTAAAATTCTTATTTTTATTTCATTACATTTTTTATTTTAAACAAATCACAATATAATAACAAAATATAAAAAAGCACAAAAAATGAAAAACAAAAGCTTATTCTTTGGACCTCATAGGCAATTCTATAATGTTATATAAAGTTTATATTTTTATATAGTCATTATAAGTAAACAAATGCACAATAAATTAAATAATGGAGAATAAATTAAATTATTTGATTTTGATTTTGAATTAGGCACCAAACCCAAAAAATCACCCATCCTAATGCAATCAACATTATAACCCCATTCACAATCACCTCTATACATCCAAATATCCTTTCCATCATGTGTTTTTATACAACAGTTTCTATTGTTTAATACTTTTACAATAATTTAACACCTGCTCCAAATCATTCCACAACGGCCCCCCACAAATAGAGATACACACACTTTTTACATTTATCGTTTTAAAATTGAACTCTTCCCTTAATTTATACCCACCCTGCCTTTCCATAGGATTTTTTTTGTAAATTTCCTGGAAGTCTTGCTTTGAATATAACTTGTGCAATTTTATATTTAACTAAATCAATAAACTTCAGTATATTTAACTGTAAAAAAATAATAAATTTGTCTGTTCCAAATATCACACATGATTAATAATTCTGATTGCTCTCTTTTGTAATATACATATAAATCGTAAATTAGTTTTCTAGGTATTTCCCTAAGTTTCCACACAATAACTCAAGTACGGTGAAAAAAATGTGTTACATAAAATATGCATTGATTTTTTTTTTTGTCCAAAATATCTTACCTAGTCTTTGCCAATTTTGCTTCAACATATTTTAATGTCCAGCTTGTATTGTAATCAAAAACTTATTTTCATATACTCTTTCTTACATTTAAAAATTATACCTGAGTATTTGTTTTATATTTTCCAAATAACATGATTTCTGTTTTGCTTATATTTACTGATGGTTTATTTAAATCAAACCACTGTTATAATATATTCATTTTTTAGTTGTAATCACCTCCAAAAGCTGCTGAAAATAATCACCAGAACAAAAAATATGTGTCATCTGCAAATAGATTTTAGTTTTTTAGTTTTAGGATTTCAGTAAATCTGATACTTTGAACATGTCAATTAATATTGATTATAAACAGTGCACGGTTGTTGGAAAATGCTGCGTATTGTAAAATACTTTGTATCGTATATTTTCTGGCTTTTTCTTTGCGGACTTTATATATATATATATATAGATATAAATCTCCATATAAAAATATACTTAAGCTACAATATATATATATATCTCAAACCTTCATATTGGATTGGAATTCATTCATTATAAAGTAAGATAATCATATATTTATATATATTCTTTCTTTATTGATTTATATCAAATTAAAAAAATGTTATGTGTGTACATGTGCAGAGTTCTGAAAGATGAAAGGTCATGCTGGGGTCAGCATCAGGCTTCAGTCCAGAAGTTCAGGGTTTATGCGACACAGATGGAGGACAGTGCTGAACAGATTTCATATCATGGCACAACAGGACTGTGATACCATCTGCTTTCCACACACATACACACACACACACACACACACACAAACACACACACACACACACACACACACACACACACACACACACACACACACACACACACACATGCGCATAGACACATGTTACACAGGGAATAAAGCAACACATGACTCCAAGAACTTACAGAGTAGCATTAAACCAACCAATATAACACTTAAGGGAAAAAAGCAGGAATCTCACAGCGCCTGGCGCCTGCCTCTGCCTCACTGGTGCTGGGTTAGTTTTTTTTTTTCTTTTTGGTCCTTGTTGTGGGAGTGTGTGAATCAGCACCAGCTTTACTCCGTGTTTTAATAAGGGAAAGACAAAGAAAGTCTTCTGTCTTGCAGGTGCTACATTTCGAAGCTGCCAGGGGCCGTTTGGCGCAACCTGAATGCCACCGAGCCTCCCTGAGGCAGACGAGCTGAGACGCTGCCCTGATTGTGTGTGTGTGTGTGTGTGTGTGTGTGTGTGTGTGTGTGTGTGTGTGTGTGTGTGTGTGTGTGTATGCCTCAGTCTTATACCTCCTACAGCCTCAGAAGCATTTTGCTTGTACTGTGATACTGATGAAGAACTTTTTGGAAAGTTCTTACTGAGCTAGATAATTTATTATATCCACTGTTTCTACTGAACCACATTGCAGTTACTTCCTGGATATGCATGTTAGACATATACAGTTCAAATACACATGAAGTAATACCAATACCAGAAAAGTTACCAGAAAAGCCTTACTGTGCATACACACTGGACAAGTTGCAATTTCTCCTGAAATGACTTTGCAAATATGGGATGGACATCATTAATTATCTACTATATGGAATAAAGTATTGGGACACCTGACTTTTCCAGCCATATTTGGTTCTTCCCCAAACTGTTGGGGAATGCATGAATGTCTCTGCATGAAATTTTCCTTTCACATGAACTTCAAGACCCAAAACCTGTTCCAGCATGACAATGCCCCTGTGCCCAAATCCAGCTCCATGACGATATGCTTCACATTGGTTTGAGTGGAAGATCTCCTGCTATAGATCTCTGAACTTAACACTCGAACCCCAGGCCTCCTCACTAGTAACTAACTTTACTAACAGCCTTGTGGCTCAATGAAATCTCACAAATCTTCACAAGATCTAGTGGAACACCTTCTCAGAAGAGTGGAGATAATATAATTTGCAGACAATTAGCAGAGCAAATGGGGACTAAATATGGAATGAGATGTTCAAAAATATATATAAATGTTAGCATCCTCTGTCTCTTCCTCTTTAATCGACTTGTTACTTTAACCATGGGTGACAAGGGCACCTTGGGCTGCAGATGTTCTCAGTAATGACAGATGGTATTGGCATCATGTGTGTGTTCACATATGTGTGAGTGTGTGTGTGTGTGTGTGTGTGTTAGTGTGTGTATAACTGCACGCTGGCATCATGTGGGGAGAGTGGGCAAAATCCCATGCCAGCTTACGACCACCACCTGCACTCCCTAAACCTCAGGCCCTGTGCCTCACCTCGGCTTCCATGACTCGTGTGTATGTGTGTGTGTGTGTTTACAGGATGGTGTTTGCAGTATATATAAATATATCAGAAGTAAATTCATTGCCATGTCTTAACCTAGGATCAGAAAATGGAGCACTAAAGAAGTCCAAGCGCACTGGTGTCTCATATTCACCCTTTGCTGCCAGTTGCAGTGAATGGGCCAATCTGGATTCGACGTGAATTGCGACTGTGCTGTTGCCTGCCTCTTCATCAAACACTCGTACACAACACAAGTCCAGCAAGTTTAATTGATGACAGAGGAGCTCTAATTATGTCATTTATCTTCATGTAGGCAGTGACGAGCTGGCAAGCTGAGGAGCTCGGTCTGGCTGACAGAGCCAGCGACATGAAGAGAACCGGCCAGAGTCCTTCCTTTTTTTTCCGTTGCTTGGTTTAATTAAATTCTTTCTTTTTTTTTTTTCCCCCTACTTTTTTCTATTGATGAAATTTCTACCAACGTCCCCAGTTCCAGCTTTTTAAAACTCAGATGCAGAACTCCCACTTTGTCCTGATTTAAAGTTATTTGCTAAACAGATTTGGCTCGAACGTCGTGTGGGCTGCTGTACTCTATAAGCTCAGACTTTCCACTCCAGGGTCTACTAGTGAGCTTTAGTCACCCACATTAGGTGAATTTAAAATCCCAGCTTGGAGTGGGAGTGCTCTGGTGGTGGGCGCTCGTGTTTGCACAGCATCTTGGTATAAGATCAGGAACAAGGTGGACAGCACTTCCTGTGCAAATTCGTGAAGACGTTATCAAAACCAATGTCAAGGTTTTTATCTCACTTAATTTCCTTGCCATAGTAGCAAATCATTTGTCACTAAATGAAAAATTGTATTAAATAGCAAAACTTGTAGCACTGTCGATATGTTCAGAGAATTTTTTAACCTCAGCTACATCATTCCAGTTCATCCTTTCGTTTTCTTCGTACCTGCCAGTAATAGTTTCTGAATTGACTCCAATTCTAAAAGGGAAAATAAAATAAAAACCATCAGAACCATGACTAGAAATTAAGTAAAGATCGTCACACATTCATTTAATAGAATTAATATTTAATTGATTTGAATGCGACTTTATAAGCATTCTGTCGAATCGTTTCTCATCTTGCTTTCTGTCTAAGCCGAATACTGGAGGATATTTTTACTACTGCATGCCCCCTGCTCAAACAGTCTATTCCTGATGTCTTTCCAGCTTTGTCCTTTTTCCTTTGTCCCTCCGTATCTCGCGTATAACGCTTCCCCATTCCAACAGCACTGCAATCAGTCGCCTCACCCGGTGACATCATAGTTCTTCTGTTTGCCCCAGTACATTGAAATGAGCCAAGACCGACTGTGCCAGTCCACCTTGGAACACAGGGGCATGTGAGGTGAAACAAGGTGATGGTAACAAGGTGGTAGGTGGAAGTCACACAGCAGGAGAGACAGATGAAAGCGCAGCATGCATTGTGTCTTCCCAGGGTGCTCCCTTGTTAGTGCCATGTCTTAATCAACGTAATTAGAGCAATTAGAATCTCGGAATAGGCATGATTCCCCGCAACTCGCAGAAATCTACATGTTTAGGTGCACGTGCGTTTTCCCTCAGGTGCCTCACGAACGAGAACTCATCGCTCCTCACTCACAGGCGGTTGTGCAGAGTTTCCAAAATTCGGAAGCGCAAATTAGCAGGCCGCAATCGCTGTGGGCGTAGTTTCATCTTTTCACTCGCTGATTAGCCAAAAACATACTTCTGAAACACACGCATTGTGTACGAAAGAAAGAGAAATCTCTGACCAAGCTCATTAGCAGTCTCTTCTCTGCATCCTAAAGCCTCCATTGTGTCCATCCCATGATGCACTGCAAGCTGGTGATGCCCTGCGGCGCTCTCTCCCTGCGGCCAGCTTGTGCCAGCTTCACCCACCTGCTCCTGGGCGCCCCTTAACCCTACCTTGGCATTTCGGGATGAAGACCCTGAGGCGAGCAGGCAAAGCTCCATCCGTCCACGTTACGCAGCCAGATCTACCCGGCTCGCTGTCCAAACTGGACCGGCTTCAGGACCGAGCCCACAGTTCAAAGAGTTCAGCCTGGTGCCATGTAGTTAAACTGATTCAATATGCAAAAGGTCCAAGTGGAGCGTTCTCAAGGGGGGGATGATGTGTTTGGGGATTTTTTTTTTAAGGGACACACACGAAATGAGGAATGGAATGAAATGGAAGGGCTGGCTTAACACACTTGATTGTGGTCACTCGAAAAAAAAATTGGAAAGCCACAGAATGTTTCCGACTGAATCTCTTTCTACATGGTATGAAGTTTTTCCAGTGCAGCACCGCACGCTCCTGTAGGCCTGGGCGAATGCTATATCTCCTGAACATGTCTGGTCCACGATGCAGAAGTTTTCTGTAGGTTCCTGTTCCAAAACGGCCCACTCGTGTGCGTCAAGCGCGGCCCGATGGCGTCTGCTCTGCTTTGCTTTGCGCTCCTGGTGTAATTAAGCCGGTCCATTCCCCGCCTGCACGTGCGTCCACGTCCCCGGTGTTTAAGAGCGCACGGCAAGCTTTTAATGAGCGTGCAAATGGAGGGGATTTATTTTATTTTCCTCTTTTTAAAAAACAATAATAGGCTTCTCTGATTGGTACCATGGAGTTGAATTTGTTCGCACGAAATGTGAACACGAATATGGTTCATGATCCGTTGACGTACTTTAACCAGAAGACCATATATGGACTTTTAAGAACCTTTAAAATATA
>MU551540.1:993201-1007543 GCA_024362625.1 Silurus asotus | reverse complement strand
TATATATACACACACACACTCTCTCTCTCTGTTTCATGCATGCAGAAAGCAGCTAGCTAGAAAAGTTGCAATCTACTACAGTTTCCAGTGAAAGAAGGTGTTTTGGATCAAAACATCCTCATCAGCTGTGCAATCAAAAATGCTTTTAAATGAGTAGGAGGTGAAAACCACAAACACAGAGCAAGAACCCTAGATATATATATATATATATATACACACACACACTCTCTCTCTCTGTTTCATGCATGCAGAAAGCAGCTAGCTAGAAAAGTTGCAATCTACTACAGTTTCCAGTGAAAGAAGGTGTTTTGGATCAAAACATCCTCATCAGCTGTGCAATCAAAAATGCTTTTAAATGAGTAGGAGGTGAAAACCACAAACACAGAGCAAGAACCCTAGATAGCTGCATGAATCCTAAGCCTTTGTGAGTCTTTTGTTAAAATAAATACAAGTTTAAACAAATGATATTGAAACTTTCTTCGAATAAATATAAATACTTTTTATTTAAACGATCACTCAATATAGACTTTTTTTGAAAAAAAAAACAAGGACTGTCTGCATGCTGTCTGTGATCACGCGGTGCTAGCTAGGTAAAACTGTTGCGTGAGAAAATTATTTAAACTGATAAGACATTTCCTTATATTTGTGCTACACTTTCTGTGTGAAGTCGAGTATATTAGCCTATATTGACTGGCATTATTCAAAAACTCATTATAGCCTCCTACCCCGGCTAGCTTGCTAGTGTTTCAATTAAGTCGGATATGCTAGCTTGTTATCCAACATGTTATCCAGGACTAATAAAGGATCATGTTTAACCAGAGAAAATATATTTACAAATCTATAGTCACAGTGTATCTTAAATTAAAATAAACTATACGGACTAAAGTATTTTTTTCAGCCATACAGTATGTGGTTCTTTCCCAAACTGTTACCAGAAAGTTGGAGGCACACAATAGTATTGGAGTTCTCTTACAACAAAAACAATTCTGCATGTGATACATGTTAAATGTTGTCTTTAAATCTGCAGTTTGCTAGAAAACAAAAGAGTATTTTTCAATGTAGGGCAAAATTATTCAATCTAGTGAACACGGGGCAGTGAGGCTCCTGCCCCAGTGGGCTTCTACAGTGTTGGGCAATAACGCAGTTACTTTTGACAGTAACTAATACTGTAACGCTTTACTTTTTAAATAAAGTAACTTCGTTACCGTTACCGTATGGTGCGGTGTCCCTTACTTTTTTAAATGAATTAATTTCGGCTGAAGTGTAGCCTACAGTCTAACCTGTAGCAACGCATTGTAGGATTGGTGGATGAACCACTGTAAACACGAAGAAGACGCACTGTGGGCGTGTCTCCGTTTATTCAGGTCTGTGTGGCAGTAATGGCGAGTTGATGGCGAGAGCAAGACGAGTTTCTCAATGTGGAAATATGCTCATTATTTCACTTTAGTTGAGCATAAAGACTAAAACTTTTTAGTCAAATGTAAGTTGTGTCTTTCAAATCCAATCTGTCGAAGCTCCTTCAGAAACTCCACGCCTCGACGAAGCTAGTAGCTAGAAGCTAACGCGTTGTTCTGTTCTACATTGTTGATAGTTTTCATACTTAAGCTGTGAAAGGAACATTTTTAAGAGCTCAACACAACAGATTTTACGATGCAGAAGCCACTTTAGTTTTTGATTCTGAATATATTATTCAGCTTGTTTTGTTATTTATTTCAGAAATCCTTGTGATATATTCAGTTACTTTTTAAATGAAGTAACGATTAACTGTAACTAGTTATTATTTCTTAGTAACTAGCAAAACACTGGGCTTCTATTAGTTTTTGAAGTAGCTCACAGTGCAGAAATGATTCAATGCACTGCAAAAAAAGTAATATCAGTAAATGAAAATAGCTTTCGGTTAAATGTATGAAGTATTACATATTATTACAATCAAACAATAAACTAAATATAAACCTACTTTTTGACATTATTACTCATTTCAACCTATATCGTTAAAAGAATTGGGAAACCTGGGATTTTTCCAGCCATTTGTGTTTTTTCCCCAGAATGGTACCATGGTGTTGCAGGCACACAATTGTACAGGACGTCTCTGAAGGCTGTAGTATAAAATGTTCCCTTCACTTAAAGTAGGAGACCCAAACCTGTTCTAATGCCCCTCTGCACAAAGCCAGCTTTGAGTGGAAGATCTCCTGCTACAGAGCCCTGACCTTAACCCTATTGAACACCTTTAAGATGAATTGTGAACACCAACTGCACTCCAGGCCGCCTTGAATTTACTACAGATGAATGAATCTTACAAATCTCCACAAGCTCACTCTAACATCGAGTGGATCATCTTTCCAGAAGAATGGAGGTTATTATAACAGACATTGGGAATTTCATGTGGAATAGGATGTTTAAAAAGAAGCACAATCGTATGCTAAGGTGTCCACTTTTTTGTCAATTTAGTATTTTATGACACTGAGGTTACATTTTGCGCCACTTTTTCTGTAAATCTCTGAAAAAGGGCTTTATTCAAAATTAATTTGACAAACAAGCATTTGTTTAATAGTTTAGCCCTATTTAAATACTTTCTTATTTTTTCCCCTCTACAGAAATTTCCTTGTCAACCTTCACTTGCTAGTTTGATAAGTTGACAGTTTTCCATGCAAACTTGTTTGTTAGCTAAACTGACATTTTTATTTATGATGATCCAGTCAGGTTTCTCATCCAGACTGAATTTATGTGTATAATTTAGAACAACTGTATGAATTTGTATCTTCTCTATAGCTGTAAAAAATGCTAACCAATCCGAACCTTCTGTGTGAATATTAGCATACTTGCTTGTTTTGCATCTATTGTCCTAACACTGTGCAAAGACACTTTTGCTAATTTAACTAGCTTGCCTATTTTCTTGTCAAACATTAGCTAACAATACTTCATGTTTCACTAGCTTGTCTCATCCTGTTTAATGAACTATTATCCAAGCTAGCTAGCTTTTAAATTTGGCAGTTTTTCTGTGCAAAATTAGGCTAGCCTTTTTTCGAGAAATACAAAAGTTTATTACAAAATCCCAACTTATTATAAGACTGTCAGCATACACGGGCTTCAAAAACGCAAATGTTAGCGATGAAAGGAAAAGTGTGTTACTTAATGATTAAGTCAGTCTTTTAATATCAAAGCGTTTTTGAAGTAATTTTGACGACTACGGCGTAAGCCACAAAAGGCTGATTCATGCCCTGTTTCCCCTCACTGCTAGTCAAAAGTCAAATATCAGTGCTAAATACTCAGTTTTGGTTTGATCTTTCTCACAGGAGTGGCTAACATGTTCTGAGCAAGACAGAGATAGAGCGAAAGAGAGACAGTAGGAGAGAAAACACCTCATGGGGTGATAAAGTTGAAGCAGGAATGTTTTTCTTCAGAACTGTGTTTTTTTTTCCTATCAGCGAGCATGCACTTATTTTTATTGAACACTTAAACCCTCTTGAAACAAACTCCCTTTTCCAGAGAAGGTCAGTATACGTATATATACACAAACCACAAACCACAAAGTGTTGTGTGTTTGTGTGTTTGTGTGTGTGTGTGTTGTGTGTGTGTGTGTGTTGTGTGTGTGTGTGTTTTGTGTGTGTGTGTGTGTGTGTGTGTGTGTGTGAGAATTTTTTTAAAAAAGAGGGAAACAAGTCAACACTAATTTCTTGGAACGTTAGTCATTTAGTTGAAAGGGCAACGATGTGCAATGTTTAAGATTTTTCATGGTATATTTAATATGCATCAGTTACTCACACACACACACACACACACACACACACACACACACACACACACACACACACACACACACACACACACAGGTTTGTAATATTCTTCTTGTGAGGATTATTTATGTAAATATTAATAAAAAAACAAATTAATACCATTTAGCCTAAATCCAACCCCAACTTTAATCTCAGTAACCATTTGGCTTTTCTTTTTGTTTATTTGTTTGTTTGTTTGTTTGTAGAAATTATGTGAAATGTTCTTTAAAATAAAACTCAGTTGTCCTAGTTGGGTCCAACTGAATGTCCCTATAAAGCCAAAGTTATCAAATATCATTTTAGGTCATTCATTATAAAATCGTAATCTACATGCACACGCCACTCACACGCCCCACACACACACACACACACACACACACACACACACACGCAAACACACAAACACACAAACACACACGCGCGCGCACACAAGCATTCATATCAGCACCAATATCTTATGTGTGCACAAAAGATGCAACAACAACATGCAACAGTCAGTAAATTAGCCTGAATGTATTGGATTGCTGTAACCAGAAATGAATGGACAACTACGAAGTGATGAGTCAAAGTGAAAGCCTTGGATGAGTGTCTAAACATCAGATCTGACTCTCATCTTTACAACATGCAGTGAAATGGGGAACCTTCAGAGCAAAAGCCAGAAACCTAAGAATTCACTTTTGACTCCTGTAAACAGAATATTGCTGCGTTTAGGAGAAAGGTCGGGATAGACGTTAAGAGGCGACGCTGCTGCGATGACACGCATTGAGTCCCAGGGGGCGCTGTGGAGCTGAGATGCTAGCCATTCGTGTGCACTGTGTGTGAAATGAGGACGTTTTGTTTCCTTCGGCCCGATCGGCATGTCGGGTTTATAACCCTGATTTGTTAAATTGGTCAGAAGTCAGGAAGGAAGTGGTCATCGCTCGGTGCCATTATTAGACAGACGCAAATAGTTTGTGATGATTAGCGTGACTGAGACACTTTGATACACTCTCACTACCCCATTGTCATATTCGTGTCATCATAACTGAAGCAGAGTGTGATCGTATTGAGGATGTGCATAAAACTAATCCGGGGACGGTTTGTCTAGCTTAATATGCTCTCGATCATCCTGGATTCAACAACAGGATGCTTACATGCAGCCCATGTGTAGTCTTATAATGATTCAGATCTGGAAGTTGCAAAATCCAATTTTCTTGCCTTGTTCAAGTTTTATACTAATCAAATCTGATCTAGGAGCAACTCACTCAAGATAAACTCAGACAATGCAAATGAGTAATCATAAATATCAGAATAGGACTGATCTTTGATTGGATAAAACCTTGAGAAACTCAATTTGGGAATATTTCAATCAAGTACGCACCCATAATAAAGACCATATGAGACCTGATTAGTGTTGGGACCTCATCTGGAAACAGTGTATCATCAGGTAACATCAGTCTAAATAAAACCCAGATCAGATCAGGCTTAGGCACTAAACTAATCGGATAAATCTGAAAATTGTTTTTATCTAAGAACGCTGAGCTTCCACACTTTTGTTTTAAATCGTTTTGCAAAAGTTGTCATCCACACCAAACGTTTGAAAACACTTACATCCCTGTACTGCGCATGAGCAAAACATAAGACACTTCGTCCTGCATGTATTTCCTTTCGGGCTCTTTAAAACGTTGCGGCAATGTTCGAGGAAAGACACCGAGTGTTATAAATGTAGGGTGAGTGGTTGCTGCGAGTAACACAAGCAGATAAAGTTTCAAAAGCAAACAACAATTCAGACTGTGTCGAAACAAATACGTCAAAATATTCGACCGCTGAAAAAACTCATTACTGGACAATGTCGTGCACCATCTTGGCTGAATTGATCACATGATAAAAATGCGTCATTGTTTCCAAAAGCACTGTGACGCAAAAGCGGTGTTTTCAAGTTGAATTTCCACAAAGCTATTTTTTCTCTGACTAAAAACGCAATCTCAGTGTGGAAGGACGGCCAAAACGGAGGGAAAAATACGTTGCATTTTCAGACAAAAACGCAATGGTTTGGACATAAATTAAACACCTTAAACACTGGCCTATGATACTGACACGATTTACCCATCCGTGGATCCTGTCTCCGTTTGTATAGGCGTGCGAATAAAATCGACGGCAGATCTATTTCGTATCAGATCTAGATGATCTAGGAACTGTGCACTGAAATGGCCATGCCGTCAGTGTCCTTGCATTCCTTAGATGCAGGAAACCTCAGAAACTCTCAGCGTGCACGGTTCCTCTTAGTTCTGTGTCTCTCTTCTCCTTTATGGCCAAATGGGTGGCACTGAAACAAATCGCAAAACCGCAAGCAGGATTTTAAATGTTGGGTGTAGTTCTGATCAGCAGGGCAGGAGGGGACAGAAACACCAGGACACGGGCAGGAGGGTTTTGCAATTAGGGTTTCTCTCGGTTCTCACATTTTCAGCAACGATAACAGAAATGCATATAATAGTACATTATACGCTACTATCACGTTGTAAAGAGTACAAAGAGAAACACTGAGAAAAGCAGTATGTGTGTGTGTGTGTGTGTGTGTGTGTGTGTGTGTCTACTATCACGTTGTAAAGAGTACAAAGAGAAACACTGAGAAAAGCAGTATGTGTGTGTGTGTGTGTGTGTGTGTGTGTGTGTGTGTGTGTGTGTGTGTGTGTGCATACAGAGGCCTGGTGTGAATGACTGTTGCCCTGAAATGTGCTTTTGTCTGTTCTTACAGACACATCAGTCCACCCAGAAAATATGCACATATTTTCTGTCTAATTAGGGGTTGCTGTTGAGCAAACAGTAATCCTAAACACACACACACACACACACACACACACACACACACAGACAATCATTCATTTCTTACCTATTGTAGTCTGAATTTGATCTCACACACACAAACACACACTCCTTGTTGTAAAAGCTTAACTTTCTGTCAATTGACATTAGTGGCAACAACATGATAAAGTTCACTAAAAGCTTCTCTTTAAACAGAAGAAATGTGATGCAGTGCCCTACAGGCTTTTAAGAAAGAAATGATGCAGTCAAGGCTTCCTTTCCAATGTTGAATCTGAGATGCAGTACCTTTTAATCTTATGGTCTTATGTATAGGAAAGCTTAATGAAGTGCCCTCAAGGTGGTCCAACATGTAAAGAATTACACTCTAATGACCCTAATATAGAAGTACCAAATAATGGCCCTACAGACTTGTTTCTGTTTTGGCACTGAGGCGGTGTAATGAAATTCCCCTAGATGTCTGAACATCTGAGTCACTGGCTATCTTCAAACGACGGCTGAAGACTTACCTCTTACTGGAAGACTTAAACTAGCTCTTATTTTTCCCTGTTTGTTTTACATATTTATGCAAAAATGATGGTGCCATAGTTCCTCTCAAAAAGGTTATAGGCTGATGGTAACCTCGTAAACCGATGTTGATTTATTTATTGATATGTATATTGTATAACGGGTGTGTGCTAAAAGCCGTAAATGTAAATGTATATGGAAAATAAATATGATTTGATGCCCTACATGTTTAAATGCCTTTTAGGATGTCCCTACTTATTATAAAACAACACAAGGGCACTGTAGGTTGCTTTTCTGCCTTCTAGCTGCTCTTCATTGTAAGAAAACATGATTAACATGATTAAGTGCTCTCTGGGTGTGCATGTGTAAACAAATGCCCATTAAATGTCCCTACATGTGAATGTGATAAACTGCTATTAGGGTGCTCCTAAGTGTGTGAAAACAGCATATAGTGCCCTCTAGGTGGCCCTAGTTGTGAGGAAACATCCTGACAAGCCCTTTAGGTGATCCTAGGTATAGGGAAACATCATTGACCTCTGGATGCTTTTATGTGTAAGTCAACATCAGGACAGGCCCTCTAGGATGCTTCTATATGTGAAACATCAGGACATATGATTACATATGTTTAAGGTAACATCTAGTAATGCCCTCTAGGATGTTTCTAAGTATTAGGTAACATTGATATAAGGAGGATTCTGTGTGAATACAGTCAGCGAAACCCTTTTATCTTTTTTCACTCTCTGACTCTGAGGCAGCCTGTATCTGCCTCATGTTTTCCGCATTTTAAACATGCAGATTATTCATGTAGAGATAAAAGAAACAGATATGGAAAGTGAAAATGTGGACAAACTAAAACTTGTGAAAATAAAAGCACTACATGTGAAAAATGTGACGGGTGTAAAATATTTGCATGCATAGTTTGTGTTTTATACAGAGCTCCGTGTTTGCGGGAGGAAGCAGACAATCTGGCCTCACATCAAATCTAATAAATTATCTCAGCTCTAGACTACCGCCTGTGTGTCAGTGTGTGTTTGTTTGTTTTTGCTTTTTATTGAAAGTTGCTTTGACACCAACCAGACCAGTCCAGACAGTGTATGAGACATCCAGCCATAACTACACCTGTCTGGTCCAAGTGACTTACAGCATAACACTGACATTGTCTGGCAGGGCGTGTTGATCTTATCGGCTGCTTTGCTGTCGGGGTTTACGCTAAATTATTTTCGCTCCAGCTCTCTCTCTCTCTCTCTCTCTCTCTCTCTCTCTCTCTCTCTCTCTCTTTCTCTTTCTCTTTCTAAGCACTCATTACTGAGCTATTATCAGCATCTGGGCCATAGAGTACGACTAGACTGTAACTGCAGGGCATCAGATAAGAGCCATTTAAGAGTCTAATTGTGTTAGATGATGTAAGTGTAGCAGTAACAACAACCACAACAAAAACTGACACATACTGATGCAAATCATGAAAACTTATTTTTGATGTTGTTTATATGAAACGTACAAATACAGGGCTTTTCTTTGGAGTAAAACATTGTGCCCTGTGTATTCTCCCTATGTGTGTAAAATCTTCAGGAAGTGCCCTCTAGGCTGCTATGAGTATCTGGAAATGCAACTAGATGTTCGAGTATAAGCGGAAAATGCCCTCTAGGATGCTATGTGTATCTGGATATGCAACTAGATGTTCGAGTATAAGCGGAAAATGCCCTCTAGGATGCCACTACATGTGAGAGTGCTTCATGTAAAATGCACTCTAGGATGCTTTTACTTGTGAGACCAAAACTAACAAATTTAAATGCAGATAATGAAAACTCCTTTTTTGATGTGGTTTATATCAAATATATAAGTACATCGTTTTTTTGTGTGTACAACATTATAAAGTGCTGGGTATATTGTCCCTACATGTGATAAATCTTTACAAACTGCCCTCTAGGTGCTATGTGTGAAAATGTGATTGAATGCCCTCTGAATGATGTACTGTATGTGTAAAAAATAACAACAACAACAACAACAGGAAATGCCTCTAGGTGCTCCTATATCTGATAAAATATCAAATAATGCCCTCTAGGATGCCACTACATGTAAGAAAACATAATAATGTATACTCTAGGATGCTTCTAAATATGAGACAAAAATTGACATATCCAGATGCGTATCATGAAAATGTTTATGAAAAATTCAAGTACAGGGGTTTTCTTTATTGTAAAACATTGTGCCCTGTGTATTGTCCCTACATGTGAGAAAGCTTCAAGAAGTGCCCTCTAGGTGCTATATGTAAAACAAAAAGCATCAGGAAATGGACCTAAGTGTTCCTATGTAAGAGAAAATATTAGAAAATGCCCTCTAGGATGCCCCTATATGTAAGAAAACAAGATACGGTGCATTTTAGGGTGCTTCTGTATGTGAGCCATGTAAATTTTAATTGTTTCTATGAGATAGTTTAGTGCAAAACATTATTTAATGCCCTTCAGGTGCTTTAATGTGTGTAACATCATTAAATCATCTCTGTGACTATAAAAATAAAACATTAGAAAGTGTCCTTGCTTGTGACAAAACATCAGGAAGTGTGTTTTGTGATGCCTCTACATGTAAGAAAACATATCAACCCACCTTCTAGGATGGTTCTACATGTGAGAAAACATGATGGAATGCCTTTTAGGTGGCTTTATGTGTGACATATCAACAGATAGTGCCCTCTAGGTGCACCAATGTTTAAGAAAACATCAGAAGGTGCATTATAGGATGCTTGTATATGTAGGAAAATATGTGACAAAAATAATATAGTCACTCTAGGATGCCTCTATATGTGAGAAAGCATGGACAAGTGCCTTCTAGGATGCCGCTACATGTGGAAAACATGATAAAGATTATCAATTTTGATCGATTTATTAGATTTTATGTAACATTGAATAACATCAGTACAGCAGGAAATCACTCATGGTATTCTGGTATATATTACTGCTGCTACTACTACAAACAATATGTAGAAGTGAAACCGACTGAAACGTTGAAGGAAATATTGGTGGATTTGCAGAAGTTTTGTTATTTGACATGCAGCGTTTAAGCATATCATCATCTGTCATCCCAATGTATGTCGACGGGGCACAAAACATATTTGTATTAGAAGGATGTTAAAGAAAATGAATCCATGTTTTCTCTGAATGATCAGAACAGGGCACAGGGGGTAATACTATTGTGTCATGGCTAAACACAGTGACCCTGATGGGGCACGTCAAAACCACAGCAGTCAGTAGAAATAAAAGGAATACTAAAAAGGACCACAGGACAACCACAGCAGTATCATACACTGTATTATTAAATATGAAAGTCCTGAAATGCCACACCAGGGTCACAACAGCTGCCATGAATTATCATGCAGTGATGGATGAAGTACACAAACCATGTAGTTGAGTTAAAGTAGAGATCCACTCGGTAAAATATGACTCCAGTAAAAGTATGTTACTAGTGTCCCTTTAAATCTTGGTAAAGTATTTGCCTTCAAATGTACTTATGTATCCAAAGCACTAATTTATTATAACTATAATGTTCCTATTATAATTTTTGTAAGAAGACTCTTTACTTAATCACCTGAGTTTATGTGAAAAGACTCTAATGGGACTCTCAGCACACTGATCTATTAATAGATTGATATTAATAAGTAAAACACTGATTGATTTCTATTGCAATTATCATGAGCCCCAAAAACTTTTATTCAACTATTTAAAAAATAAAATTGCGCAAATAGGGTCACTTGTGTTGTGGCGACTTCGAGTCTGCCATCATTTATTCCTCTCTAAATGTTCTGGTTGCTGTTGAACTGAATGCTGGTGATCAGTAGATACACCAAGTGCCAATCAGAACAAGTTCAAAACAGAGCAAAAACTACTTAAATAAAGTATCGAATTACATTTACTTTGTTACTGTTCGCCACTGATATAATGTGGCTAGTCACATATCACAAAATATTTTGTGTATACAGCAGATATTGTGGTCAGAGTGTGCCACATTAGAATGAACCTTTTTTGTGCTGTTTGTTGTTTACTGAAGTCCTCAGATTTTCGCGATCTGCAATGGATTTAATCCGAGAACGCAAATCTGTTCCTTCTGCCTGTTTTGTTTTTCTGTTATTTATTTATTTATTAGATTTTCTTTTATTACAAAATACATTGTTGGAAACTGTAGGGTGTAGGGAAGTGGCACGAGGGTGTGTGTGTTTTTGTGTCTATGTGTGTGTGTGTGTGTTTGTGTGTGTGTGTGTGTGTTTGAGGAACGCTGGGTGTCTATCTATAACAGTTCCCGACACGAATTCCGCTTTTTTGTCTGTTGCTGGTTACTGTTCCACAGATGTGTTTCCTTCCTGAAAATAAAAGTGGCACTTCTCCACCCATCCTCCACCCATCCCACATCTCTCTCTCTCTCTCCCCCTTTTTTTTTTGCTTTCCTTCTTTCTGTAGTAGAGGCTTGTTTTGTGAGCTTGTGGTTTCTGTGTTTGTCCTTGTGTGAAACATTCGCTCCTGGAGGATGCTCTCTGACTTCCACAACAACCCGAGCTGCAGCTGTTGGAGTTTGTGCTCTGCTGGGATTAGACTTATTAATAGCTGTAAAATGACTGCAGATATAGTTTTGTTGTTGTTTTTTTCTCGAAACACATACATCTAGAAACTGTAGCTGTAAATTTACTAATTGACAATTACATAAGTAGCATTTTACCTTCGGCTATACCTTTCCTTTAATCGTAATCAAAAGGTTCAGGGTTGGGATCAAATTATGGAAAAAAAAGATGTGGCTGAGCATCAAGTTGAATATTTTCCTCTCATACCACAGAATTGTCCTTAAAATCACTCAAAATGTACATTTGTATATTCCAGGAAACAAGTGAATTCCAATAATCACTTACATTATAGCAGCTATACATAGTCTTTTCATCACCTGTGTTTCTTTTTTCACTCTAAAGATATTAAGTCTTTACTGTAGCTTTACTTCTGACTGATACAAACCGCTGACACTGGAGACTCCATCCATAAACACTAAATGAACAAGTTGTTACCATAGTAACTTTTTCTTTTATAGTTTTTGCGAGACACATGCATGTTCCTTTAGTTTATATCTAACAAACTCGGTAATGTAAAGGTATAAAGATTTCCTATGACCAAACAAATCTACATATGTACAGATGTTCCACCTTTACTTTAATTAAAAAATCCTTCTTATAGCATGAAGAACAGCTATACACACTCCTGCATCTGGCCAGTTTGTTTCTCCAAACATTTGGCTGAAATACTTTTCTGTGTCTCTTGTAAAACTTGTTAAAGATGTTGCCGATTTCTTTGTGATCCAGTTCATCCCAGAGCAGTTCAACAGGCTTTAGGTGCAGTGACTGGGCAGGACACTCCATGATAGATTAAGTCAAGTCAAGAAGCTTTTATTGTAATTTTAACCAAATACAGCTAATGCAGTACACTGGTGTACATACAACAACATAAAACAACAAAAAACTATAAGAACACAGAGCTAAGGACTGAAGAAAGTTGTCTTAATATAATAAAGTGCATCGTGTGCAACTCACGACATCAGTGCGAAACAGGACAGTGCAAAAGACAACACAAGACAGTGTATTACAAATACACAAAACACAAAAAAGTGCCACTTGTAAACCTACTGTATGTTATATATGCAATGTGCAAAAGAGAACTGGATGCAGGAGAGTACTTGTAAATAAACTCAAAATGTAAACACAAAAGGTTGTGCAAAACAGCAATAGCAGCAGTTAAACTAGGGTGCAAAAACAGCATGTAAACAGTTATGTAGTTATAATAAAATATTTATATAATATGGGTGGTGTTGAAGACATGGAATTGTGAAATGAGTATTGAGTGTGTGTTTGAGCTCAGATTTGTAGCAGTTCAGTAACACACAGTTGAGTGAGTGTGTGCGTGTGAGTTCAGTTCCAGTTCTTTTCTGTGTGTTGAGGAGCCTGATGGCTTGATGGAAAAAACTTTTGCACAGTCTGGATGTGAGGCCTAAATGCTGTTGGCTTTGCGGATGCAGCATGTGGTGTAAATGTCTGTGATAGAGGGGAGAGAGTCTCTGATGATACTCTTGGCCGTCCTTACTATCTTCTATACTCCACCATATAGGCTCTCCACCATAAACACCAAGGAACTTTACAATCTCCACAAAGGATCCATCAAAGATCAGTGGAAAATGGCTACACAGTCTTGAGTCAGCAGAGAGAACAACAGTGGGCTAAGCACACAGCCCTGGGGGGCCCCAGCCCTGTGGTGGTGCTGGAGATGGAGATGTAGTGGTGAATTCCCAGGGTACATGTCCCATTGTATGCTTCCACCTCCATGTGCAGGTGAGGCAGTCTGATCACATGTTCTCTTCTGTTCTCCATCTTACACAAGTTCAAAATGACACAGAGCTTTCTTCCAATCCTTTTTGTCCAATTCTTGTGTGTTTGTTGTATAGTAACAAATGGTTTATGCATGTGTGTGTGTTCAAAACTTTTCACAGGCTCTGTATGAAGAGACATTCCCTCTCCACCAGAAAATGTTAAAACTCCGCAGTCCAGAAAATGTGACCAATGACAATGAATATGCCCTGACACTGGAGACTCCTTTCATACATTTTTTTTCTTCTTAAATATTAATAATACTGCATGTGCACAAGCACATCAATGTACAATTTAAATGATAAGGATGAATTAGTGTTACTGAAAAAACTCAACAACTTCCGACCAATCAGAACTGAAGATGCCAGCTAATAGTAATGGGGTCATTCGGATGCGTCATTGATTCTATGGCAACAGCTCAGACTCGTTTAATATCACTGTGTAAAAAATATGTATATATTTGATTTTATTGATCAAGGGTTTGGAACAAGCCTCTGGAATCAATGTTTTATAGTAGTCATTGGTAAATATCAAAATTTTATTCAAAAACTTTGGAAAAAGTGAAGTTATATACAATATATACCGCATATGCGAAATGAATTTAATATTAGACTGATCAGGCACAACATATGACCACCTGCCTAATATTGTGTTGGTCTCCTTTTGCTGGCAAAACAGTTCAGACCCTTCAAACATTACCAGCATGAACTGCTTTAGTTACAAGAACTCTTCTGTTGGATCAGACCACACGATCAGCCTTCACTCCCCACGTACTTCAATAAATACTGACTATATTATATTATATATATATTATTAATTAATTATATAATATAATAGTGTATTTATTATATATAATAAATGTATCATAATAATAT
>MU551540.1:973436-984313 GCA_024362625.1 Silurus asotus | reverse complement strand
ATATATATATATATAAATACTGTAGCTGGTTGCTTATCAAATATCACCTAATGTTAGTCCAAATAAAAATATATATATTTTACAAATGATATCTGAAAGATATCAGAAAGCTTAGCTTAGCTTAGCGAGTTCACCTGGCATGTCAATGCAATGATCACGCTGAGCTTATGTACACTTGTAAAATGATCAAAGTTGGTTTTCAAGCTTGTTATCCAATCTAACATCAGAAAACAAACGAGTGATAATAAAACCTTTACCGGGCGTGATTTATGGACATCACGTCAAACAACGTCACCTTTTTGACTCAGCTTCTCTGGAAAATGTGTGCTTTGTTATCAGTGAAAATAGAGACTGGTTGATAATAATAATAACAATAATAATAATAATAATAATATGTGATTTAGGATAAAACCCAGTCTCAAATGTACTTTAGAAACCAATTACAGTAGAGTGTGTAAAAAAATTTTATATTAATGAATATGAGAAATAACTAAAATCCAATGCTACAGACTTTGAACTCCGACTCGGAGAGAAAAAATCTAAAAACATTTTTGGAAATATTAATTCTTACTCTAAAACTTGAGTACAAACAAATATACACATATATACAAATGTACACTGTATATCAATCAACATGCAATGTTTGTTGGGAAATCTATAACCCTAGAGTTCTCTATTCTGAAGTATCACTTGTTACGGTTAGCTGGCTAGCTTGCTGCTAATCAAAGATTTCCTAATGCTAGTCTATATTGCCTAATAATGCATAAACAAAAAAAGGGGACACAAAATCTAGACAAATTACCATCACACATTCTCTTTACTTTGCTTTTCTGGATTGCAGAAAACACCCAAAACAATTTTTCTGAACCTGATGTTTCAAATGTTACCCGATTAGAACACGGTTTCTAGACAGAATAGTTTGTTTTTTTACATGAAACTAAATGTAACATAGGATTGGTGTCTGCTTATATGAAAATCCAATTCCACTTTTAATTCCCATATGCTCTTACAATAATCTTTACTCTTCTGGAAAGACGTTCCACTAGATTTTATGAGAATTGTAGAGATTGATTTAGCCACATGAATGTTAGTAAAGTCAGGTACTGATGTAGGTAATCAGTGAGGAGAGGTGAGGAGGTCTAGGGTGCAGTCAGCAATCCAATCCATTGTTTAATAGGGGTGGAGCTCTATAGCAGGAGATCTTCAACTCCAACCCATCCAAAGAATATCTTCATGAAGATGGCTTTGTGCACAGGTTTGGGTCTCAAAGTTCAAGTGAAGGGACAATTTTTATGCTAGGACATCCTATACAATTGATCCCTTCACATATGGCTAGATGGCTAACACTTTTCTCCATATAACGTAGATGTAGAGGACAGGGTGTAAAGGAGACAGATGATTCACTGTGGCAACCCCCTAATGGGAGCAGCTGAAAGAAAAGTAAAAGAAGTAGGAGAAGAAGTTAATTTTTTTATATCCCAATGCATATCTGAGACAAAACTGACCCGATCTGATCAGGAAGTATTGGCAGGTGTGATCAAGCCTTACTAGTGTCATCATCAGCACTGGAGAACAATGGAGGAACCAAAACTGGGAGGAATTTAGTGAAACCCAGTGGTGTTGGAACATAGTAATTGATGTGAGTCTTTTTGGGACATGGGTCATTTTTGATGATTAAAAAAAAAAAAAAAAAAAAAAAAAACTAAGCAAAAGAAAAAAATAAATCAGATCTGTGCATATGAGCTTCTAATGTCTCAGTTCAGGTGTTCTGGATTCAATGTTTTGCTTCAAATGTCAATCGGAGCTCCTTTGTTTTGTCTGTTCAGAGGCAGAAATAATAACAAAAGTGACTCTATTCTAAATAGTTTTTAAAACCTATTAAAAATGTTAAATCTATGCCTGTCACTGTGTGTGTGTGTGTGTGTGTGTGTGTGTGTGTGTGTGTGTGTGTGTGTGTGTTTGTTTATAGGAGAGAACATGCCGATGGACTTGTGCAATGTGCATTTTTTGAGGTTTGTGGGGGTCGGACTGTTGTCAGTAAGAGTGTGTGTCATCTAATCCACAGTCAGCATTTTCATGACCTCATTTTAACTTTAGCACACACAAACACACACACGTGCGCACGCGCACACACGTGCACACACACACACACACACACACACACACACACACACACACACACACACACACACACACACACACACACACTGGGTTCTTGAACACACTTGAACATACTTGTATTCTTATTGTCTTCTAAATCCCTGGATTGATCTTGAAGTAGATAATTAGTGTGTGTGTGTGTGTGTGTGTGTGTGTGTGTGTGTGTGTGTGTGTGTGTGTGTGTGTGTGTGTGTGTGGAGCAAGGTACATAAGTGTGTTACCATGCAGCCAAAACAAGCACACCTGGCTGATCAACTTTGCCAGACAGACAGGTACGTGCATACACACACACACACACACACACACACACACACACACACACACACACACACACACTGACTTGTGGAAAAAAGGCAGATAGCCACATTGCCTGTGTATCCTTCATAAAAATACACTCTACAAGTAAGAGGTGGAGAGAGAGAGAGAGAGAGAGAGAGAGAGAGAGAGAGAGAGAGAGAGAGATCCAGAAGAAAGAAAGAAAGAAAGAAAGAAAGAAAGAAAGAAAGAAAGAAAGAAAGAAAGAAAGAAAGAAAGAAAATTAAATTTAAAAAGAGAACAATAGAAACCAACTGACAAGCAGACAAACAGAGAAAGACACCGACAGAAAGAGAGACACGCAGACAGAGAGAAAGAGGGAGACACAGAAAAAGAGAGACACACAAACATACAGAAAGAGAGACACACAGACAAACAGAAAGAGGAAGACATACACAGACAGACAGTAAGAGAGACACGCAGACAGACAGGAAGAGGGAGACACACACAGAAAGAGAGACACACAGACAGACAGAAAGAGGGAGACACAAGGAAAGAGAGACACACAGACAAACAGAAAGAGGGAGACACAGACAGACAGACAGTAAGAGAGACACACAGACAGACAGACAGACAGACAGACCAACAGACAGACAGGAAGAGGAAGACACACACAGAAAGAAAGACACACAGACAGACAGTAAGAGAGACACACACACAGACAGACAGACAGACAGAAAGAGACACACACAAACAGACAGAAAGAGGGAGACACAACAGAAAGTGAGACACACAGACAGACAGAAAGAGAGAGACACAAAAAAAGAGACAGACAAACAGAAAGATGGAGACACACGCAGACAGACAGAAAGAGGGAGACACACAGGCAGACAGGAAGATGGAGACACACACACAGAAAGAGAGACAGACAGAAAAAAGAGACACAAAGACAAAAGGACAGGCACATACAGACTGATATAAAGAGACGGACAGAGAGAAAAATGTAAGTGATGACAAATACATAAAACTCATTCCCTCACTGCTGATCTGATGTGGGGTTTCTGCTGTATTCAGTCCTGTGAGATGCTTTTCTGCTCACCCTGATTATTAATAGTGATTGAGTTTACTGTTGTTTTCACCTCGAACCAGATGCAGAACTGCTGCTCCTTGACTGTCTTTTTTTCCACCATTCTGTCTAAACCATGGAGAGTGTTTTGTTTAGCAGTCATGAGCTTCTGAAATACTCAATCTGCCACTCTCAGACTCCAACGTGGCTCTCCGTGTGATGACGGCTGCACACGTGGCTCTCGGCCCTTCAGTAAGCTAACATTAGCCTCTAAGTAAACGTCTTTAAATAACCCTCGACTGCAGTTTTCTCCCAGCAGCTGACCTTTTCATGTATTGTTGTTTTATCTCCTGTCCTCAGAGAGCATGTTGGGTAATTTCCACCCCGTTCACAATGTGGATGGAAAACCATGTCTGCTTTTTCACGCAGCCTGCTGCAGCGTCTCCCTCGTGCTCTCGCTGCCTGTTTTCCAGAGTCCTTCGGGGCAAAACGAGGACCGGACGACTCCACCCACCCTGCTGTGTTTATCCGACCAAAATAGCCAGGATATGGTGGAAAAAAATTTTTTAACTCTCCGACGTAACGGAGAGGACCGTTAGGAAGACGGGGCCATCATAACGGTGTCTTGTCTGACCAGTGTCGAGTCTGCAGGGAAAATAGTGAGGGGCTAGACATGTTTTAGGCAGATTTACAAGTAGGGAATGAAACAAAACAATCCGAAAATAAAAGCGGTTGTGAGACATCGAAGGCTGAGAATGTAGTCTGTATAAATCTTTTACTAGTTATTAATAAAGATAACGCTGAGTAAGCACCAATCTTTTGAATTTGCAGTTATAGGCAGGTGTGCAACTGCATATGTGCTGAACATTATGTAAGATCATTGTTGGTGCCCCCTCCTCCCTCTTTCAAAAAAAAGAGGGGTAAATACAATTTATTGTACCTGGGGGAAGGTGGTAGCTAAGTCGTTATGCCATTTTACTTTGGATCTGAAGGTCCGAGCCACACCAAGCAAACACTCCTAAGCTCCTGAGCAAGGCCCTTAATGCCATTGTTGCCCAGTTGTATGAATAAGATACATTTTAAGTTGCTCTGGATGCATTTATATGCTATAAATGTACATTTTTCCTCCCAATGCACTTCATATACCACATACCCCATTTTTGCGCTTCTGGTTATAGGAAAGTCATGTCAATGCATAATATTAACCAGAAGCTGATTATATTTATTTAGTGCTTGTCCAAAAGACCTTTTCCTCTCTTTTCCCCACAGCATTTGCCAATAATAATAATAATCTTATTCAACAACAAATCCTACTTTACTTGATATTGCCAAGCTGTCACCTTCAGGGCCCCTGAGTAAGGCCCTTAACCCTCAGTGTTCCAGGTACGCTGTATCAGGGCTGACTATGCGTTCTGAGCCCAAATTCCTCACATCACTGCGATATGTGAAGAAAGAATGTCTGTAAAGTGTGCTGTGAAGTACATGTGACAAGCATAAAGCACCTTTTCTTTCTTTCTTTTTTTTTATCCATTTATAGTTACATGTTGCTGAACTTCCCCAAAACAAGCCCTTCCTCATGATTTGGCAGCTGTACTTTTATTTTCCTCGCTGGAAGTTCTTCATCACTTCACCCAGACAACTAAACTCCTCAATCCTGAAAATCTAAAGGCATTTCTTTCACCTCTGTTACAAAAAGCTGACCCTTGTGACCCCCTACTATGATCGCTGTTAAAGCAGCACTAAGTAGTTTACATGGAAGTCCCTGTTTTGGTAGAGGAACATTCACTGTCAAAATGAGCGCATTGAATACAAGCCTTTGATCTACAGTACAGCTGCACTACCCGAGCTGCTGTCATAGAAAAGAAATCAACACCTTCTGACCAATCAGAATCCAACAGCACTGTGGTTTTAGATGTAGGGCCAATAACCAACCTTATGATCACTTATTAGAAAGTGTGATGTGGAACATCCGAAGTTTCCACATCCCAAACTGAATTTGGTGGTGTTGTGCACTGGAAAACAAAGATGCACTGTCTGCACCCTGTACTCTCTCTTTTCCAGAGCACCTCAGGCAGCTTAATAAGTGATAATTAGACATGGACCCGCCTGGCCTCTGGCACACACACACACACAAACACACACACACACACACACACACACACACACACACACACACACACACACTTACACATGGTGACACAGACAAGCAAACATGAACCGGACGCTCTGGGCCTCCCCCAACTTCTTGGTGAAATGGGGAAATAAAAACACATCCGACTTCCCGTTAATCTGCAGCGAGGTGGATGAGAGGACAACTCCAGCGAGGAGCCGCAGTGACTCACCAAACTCTGGCCTCCAAATGTGGGAGGTGGATTTTGTTTTTTTGTTTTTTTGGGTGGGGGGGTTTTGCTTAACAATGGGGCACTTAGAACTGATCTGGGGCTCAAAGCTGCCCTGCAGATAAAAGATCTTCTTCACCTCATCCCAGAGTCTCAGGATCAAAAATACACAGGTGTAAATACGACAGAACTGAAAGTCTGAAGTTGGAATAGTGTGTACTTAAATAGACTGCTTTAATTTTGTTAAATACACTTTAAAGGAAAACACAGGTTCTTTATGGAGGTTTTTAGAGAAAATTCTCCGTAGTAAGGCTCTATTGTACATACTATATACATATGTAGTCGGAGTTGTTCACCAAATGAAGGAGATGTGCACCAGCGAGAGAAACTGACTATTTTAATTCTGATCATGATTTTTACTTTAAGCATTAGAACATGAGCTGTGGGTTTACCTTTTTTCAATTTTGTGTTTTCATTTGGATTAGTAGCAATTTGTCAATACAAAAATGTTGTGATTTTGTGAGAATAGTCAATAAAAAAAGACAACAAATATCCATATTAATAAAAATTTTAATAATTATTAAAAAATTATCAAATGTATAATTTATAATACAAAACATACTACTACTACTACTACTACTACTACTACTACTACTACTACTACTACTACTACTACTAATAATAATAATAATAATAATGCAATGAAGTTCAAATCAGAGCTGGAAAAAAACATATTATTTTCTTATATAAGTAGTAGATAATCTTATACACAGCCAGGTCAAAAAAATTTTTATTATATGTGATATAGCATTTTCTGGAGTTATAAATATCAATAATAATCATTAAAAAAATGTCATTGTAATATCTTGCAATATTCAATATCTTATAATATTGCTTCTAAATTTAGTCAATTTTCAGTTTTCCATGAATTTGGGATGATTTCTATTAATTACATTAATAATGTAAATTGAATAATAATAATAATAATAATAATCTAACAGGAAGAAAAAAATAATAATGATACATCAAAAAGCTCACATGCTCCTGAGGTATCAGTGATACCTGCCTCTTTATTCATTTCAGACCTGCCTGATTAATTCTGATGTCCTACCTCTGGATGGAGTTTTTTCAATTGGAACCTATTTACTCCTACTGAGGATGGTTCCACATGAACATGAGGTCTAAAGATCCACTGTAAAGGGTTTTACTGAAGAACCATGAGGATGGATTTTGACTGTAATTGATATAAACACTGCTAACTAGAATGAACATATTTTCATACCATGAACAGTTAACCTCAACTATAATGGACCTTCAATGAAGATTCGGTGTCCCTGAGATAAGAATTTTGACAGATTTGTCTATTAAAATAGTATACATACCCCAGGAGATGAAAGCTTTCCTGTCAATACTACATAAGACCTGAATCGTATCAGAGATAATCTTTGATTAATTAATACGCCACTGATTTGATCTGAAACTTCCTCACAACTCCCCCAAGTGTGGTTTCTCAGGTGAAAAACATCCTCTGCTACAACACTGTCCTGAATTCCAGTTTATACCTGATGCAAGACGTTTTGGCAAAAACTTGATCTTTATGCTCCAAACGCTGCGCCTTGCTTCAGTCCTCACAAAAATGAAGACGCCATTAAAGCGGAAATATTTTATTCCTAGCATTGTCACGTGGAGGTCTGTAACAGCTCTATTTACTGCTCAAGGAGAACATTTTTGGATGTTTTCTGGGAATTTTTGTTTTGTTTTGTCTCCACAAATACTTCATAGTCTCAGCTCAAGTCTCAACAAGACCAGAAGAAGGGCTTTAGAGTAATTACTCAAAAAAGTAATTACCACTCAGAGATTTGTAAAGCAGTAGTGTGCCGTAGACGTGACCGCGGGATCGTTCATTAGCGAGGCGCTGACACACGAGAGTGCCAAGTCTGTCAGGCTTTATGTCACAGGATGTCATCACGTTGTTAGTCAAAAAAACGTGTAAAGGTATTTTGTCGGAAACGTCACATGTTGGCGTTTCTCTCAAACTCAAACTCAATTCACAGAGATATTCAGGGTGGGGTTAGGGGGAGGATTGAATGCATTTATGTGTGTGTGTGTGTCATGTTTTGTAAGAATTTCCACATTCCTTCCAGTAACAGTAGTACTAAAGCATGTGAGAATATACTGCCCATTTTGCTCAACTCTGAACACTGAACTCTCTTTAACCTCCCCATATACACCAAAAACACCAAAACCTCAACCTTTTCCAGCCATTTGATAGACTTTGCTCGACTTTCTCTCTCTCTCTTTCTCTCTCACACGATGGCTCCTGACTCACCAATCCTCCATCACCACTTTCTGTTCATCCCTTAATCCGGTATCTCCATCTGGAATCTCAAAGAACATCTACTCATCTTTTAAATTACTAGACTATGTTTTTTTTTCCAATTAATTATTTCATTTAGTCACACCAACCCTAATCATAGATCAACTTATGTAAACGTTGTATAAATAATGATAAAAAAATAGAAGATCACATGACCCCCCCCCCACTCGTATAATTGTGTATAGATATAATACGTCAAAGAGCGATCCGAGATTAGTAGCCTGTTCATTTATATAAGTGCTGATAGTGATTAGCAAGTCCCACAGCTGCTGCTGATTCACCGAACACACCACATGTGAGTGCATTTATCATTTTAGTACATATCTGAGTCGGATTTAATTAGGAACAGCTTGTATCATGTACCGTGTGAACAGGACGAAGAGCTCTTCACTTTAAACTGCATGGATAAATGGATGGATGGATGGATTAATGGATGGATGGATAGATGGATGGATAGATGGATGGATGGATGGATAGATGGATGGATGGATGGATGGATGGATGGATGGATGGATGGATGGATGGATGAACGTGTGAAAAATATAATGGATGAATTTAATGAAAGAAGAGTATTGCTAGGCAGATAAAATAAGATGTATAATGAAGAGAAAAGTTGCACAATTTGAAGAATGGAAGAAGGAATAGATACATGACAGAAAAAACATAGATGGAAATGGACAGCTCTTACGTACAGCGATTTTTCAGTTTTTCCATTGAATCACACACATTAATTCTAGTTTAAAAAGTCTTCTTTTCTCGCCTGAGCTTTGGACTTTTACATTTTTTAATCTAATGGGATCTGAATCGCTTTGCTAAATTTTGTTTGGGATCTGTTACGACAATGAAAGAAAGTTAATAAAGAAAATAAAGATAGATAGACAGCACAATAGACAGAAGAGAAAGTTAGCTGGATGAGTGCCCGGAAATGGACTCGATCTTTAATAAAAGAGTGTAGATGAATAAATGCATGGATACATAACGGGAAAAGTTTTATGGATGGATGGATGTGATAAAGGAATGGATAAGTTACGGATGAAATAAAAGTGTATGGATGTTGAAAGTAATATTAGTAAAGGACAAGATGTTGGAAGAAAAGTGTAGATGGATGGATGGATGGATGGATGGACGGACAGACAGATGGACGGACGGACGGACAGATGGATGGATGGACAGGTAAGACATATTGTCAGATAAAAGAGAAAAAAAAGTATGGAGCTTGGATGATAGAAAATGAAGCTTGGATGATAGAATTAGATTGATGGGTTTGAGTGGTGGATGAATGAACAGATCAGTGATGAATGCAGAAAAGAATGAAGCCAATGGATGATGAATGGATAATCAAAATAATAATAATATATCATAATATATAAGATTAAAATAGCTGGAACAGGGATGGATAAGGGGATGGAAGGGCAACTCATGGATGGATAGATGGATGGATGACAGGTAAATGGAAGAAGAGATGAAAGGATAAGTCACAGTGGGCAGTCTGGTGCAGAAGATAAGCCCCTGGTATCATGTGTTCCTTTCGTCTAGAATAAAGTGATGGTGATACAGCTGTGTGTGGGTGAGACAGGCAAACACATACCCCTCGTGGAGAGAACACTCACTTTCTCACAAACACCCACACACAAACTCCTCACGTGTGTATACACACGCACACATACACACATTCCTAAACACACATAGAGGTCTCTGAAGTGTTTCCAGGACCCACACACACTCAGCCACTGACACAGCCAAGTAATCAACCCCGGGGAAAGGCCTGTGACTCACGACGACTTACTCACTTAAACGAATAGACCGAACGAGCAGCTCGAGTGCACAGACAGTCACTCATGCTTTACTTTACAGACAAACAGACATAAACAACAGCATAAAACAGACAGAATAACAACAAACACACTCACACACACACACACACACACACACACACATAATACACATAAACACATACAAAACCAGTTATACGGAGTCTGGGAAATGTGGGCTTTTCAGCAGGGAACCACCTTCTGTTTTATATTCTCATCTGAGCAATATACCTGGGAAGCCAGTGGTCTCTGTAACAGAGGTCTCCACACCTGGGCCTTATAAAAGGATGATGTCATCCTTGATGGGGAAGCACTCAGGGGGACTTTAGGTGCGCTTCCCCACCCACACTTACTGGGGACGTGAAGGTGAAAGCTTCCCATGGCCTGGAACTTCCAGACTCGTGTGAAGCCCCCTTTGACCATATTCTGTCTTACTCTAAGGTCTTTCTCGGAGGTCAAGCTCTGTCGGCCATGCATCCCCACATGTATTTTAGTTTCAGATCCTTTTCTGAGCAAATCCTAATCTGTGCATATGACAGAAGAAAAAGCAAAACTGATCTAAGATCAGAACAGGATTTCAGATCAGGCATGATGTCATTGTTTATAGTTCCTCGTCGCCAGGGGTAAAGTAACAGCAAAACACAGCAGCACAAAATAGAAGAGTTGTAGCTTGTAGCTTTACGTTACAGCCGACGTGACATGCGATGTGTCTGTGTGACGAACATGATGAGGTTTTCCAGCTTATCAACAGATGGAGCGAGGATCTGAATATTGGAGTGTATTGAATGTGAAAAGCTGCCGTTTTGTGTGTGTGTGTGTGTGTTTGTGTGTGTGTGTGTGTGTGTGTGTGTGTGTGTGTGTGTGTGTGT
>MU551540.1:926464-973431 GCA_024362625.1 Silurus asotus | reverse complement strand
GGTTTGTGGTTTTTTGTTTGTGGGTGTGGTTGTGGGGGGGGGGGGTGTCTGAGGGGAGGTGTGGTTTTGGGAAATGCTTATGAACACGCATGAACACGCTCAAATCTCTTCATTTACAGCTGTCTTGCCTAAATTGCTTTCTTGCCTTCAACACTGGTTTGTTTATTCAGTAAACTGGATCGAGACGTGTTTTAGATTCATATCTCACTTATCTCAAAGGTTATTTCAGGTTTTTGAAATTCTGTTCTGTTTTTTGTGTTAAGGATTTACAGGTATTTTAAACAGGCAGTAAAACTATTTACTTTTATGACTTTCATTCTAAAATTTCAACCATAAAAAGCTGGATGGATGGATAGACAGATAAATAGATGGAGCATAGGTATAGGCAGTGGATGGCGGTCAGGGCCAGCAAAGCCTTCTCTGCTGGCCTAAACACTATCAGAAGCACTGACCTACATTTACAACCTAAATTCTAATATTTGTTCCATGAAATTGTATTAATTTATTCCCAACAGTTTATTTACTTCATTTTGTAGCATTTCTCTTGGCTGCACTGATTCCAGTATGTAGATGTGGATGTTCCATTTTTTGTCCAATCAGAATTCAGTTTCTATGTGCTACCATGTCAATCTAATCTGCCCAGGGCCTGCAATGTCTATCCTGCTGGCCCTTTTACCCTTGAGAATATTACCAATGGGTCTGTTTCTTTAATCAATCAGATTTCATTTTCACCACACAGGGCAGCTAGCTGGCCCAGAATAGCGTCAACATTTCTCTGTCCTCTGATTGGTTGGTCAGAGGGAAACTGATACAATGTTTCCTGGCCTTGGCTCTGGACTTGTTAGCTTGTGCTTTACTGAGACTATGACCTATACTACAAGAAAAAAGAGCAGCACCTTTCAGAGTTGGATGGATACCATCCCGCCCTAACAGGCCAGCCTTGCCCTTAAAATTGCTCCAATTATCTATAAAACCCAAACTGTTTTTGGAGCACCAATCAGACATCCAGCAGTTCAGCAACCATAACCTGCTGTAGGCTACATCGTGACGTCGCATTGGGATGGGGCCAGAGCATGTTACTGCATCGGACATTGCCTTCGCTAATGTACACACCACTATAATTTTACTCTAAGTAACCTCTGACTGTCGAAGGTGTATATCATTCACTCCTATGTGAAAAACCTAAAGAACCTGTGCTTTCCTAAAAACATAAGCTGACCTGCTATGTCTAATGCCCTGAAACCCGGTATACACATGTGCTGCTGGTGCCCCTAAAGGTCTAGCTAATTTCACGTGCCACAGAATAGAGTCTCCTATAAGCAGAGCTCTTTCAGATTTCTCAGCGGGTGCTTCACTGAGGAGAGCAAACCTATTGGACACATGAAAAATAAATGTGTACATTTTAAAGAAAAGCTAGACATTGTGAGGAGAGGTCGGCCAACCCCAAAGCTAGCTAGCTTGTCTCAGCTCGGGAGAAGGGTTTGTTCACCACTTTCAGAGGAGTAAATACGAGCGGTACCACTGGATTACAGCCTCTGAGGAGTGGTGCAAATTATGAGTCTGCATCTCTGGTAAGGATGTTGCATTTTATTTAAATTGTAATGTATTTGTCATGTTATTAGTAGAAGTTGTAGTACAGAGGTTTGGATTCTTAACTGGGTTTCTTGATTTAGTAAAATGGTATTCTCCCTCCATATGTGAAATGCCTCTCTCTGTAATGCCACACATTGTTATATTGTGTTTTTGTATAGTATATGTGGTTTCTATAATTGCGACATGATAGTGGTGGTATTAAGAGGTGGATTAAGTCAGGTATGTCCCCACTGAAGTACCAGCTACCAAATGCAAGGCCTGCCACTGGGTATAGGCTTGTTAGGAATGGAATGGATGGATGTATGGAGGGATGGTGAAATAATTGGATAAATAGAACATTTTTGGATAGGTAGATTACTGGATGGAAGATAAGTGGCTAGATGGATAAAAAATGTTTAGGCTGTTGGGTTGAGAAATGGATGAAGGTATGGATCAGTGTATGAATAGACGAATGGACAGATGGATGGATAGATGGATGGATGGAGGGATGGACTAATGGATGGACTAATGGATGGATGGATTTTGTAAATAGAGTGATTTTGTGAATAAAATGTTTAGGTGTTATTGAGGGTTAAGAGATATATCCAATGTTTTAGGCTGGATGGTGGATGGATTAATGGATGAATGGATGAATGGATGTATGGATGCATAAATATTTCTGAATATAGGTATTTATAACTGGATCTATTTTCTAAATGCAGTTTTGTAGCTGGTGAGTGGGTGAATGATAAATTGTTTTCAACAGTTTTTAAACAGATTCATTTATGTTTATGGCTGAGATGGATGGAGGAAATGTTTGATTGGGAAGTGGATAGATTGTGGAAACTGGATCGACAGATTGGTGGATACATAAATGAATAAACTGCTTGATGGATAAAGTAAAAAAAAGCAGTATGTAATTACTAAAATAAAATTTTATATATAAAAAAAAAAGCGAAAAGAAGCATACAAACGAATAAATAAAATGATGAAAGGATGATTGGAGGCTAAATCTGACAAATAACATTATGGATAGACACAAAGGGAGTGGGCAATGACAGAAAGGAAAGGAGCAAAAGAGAGATGCCAGGTCACTTTTGTTTGTGTTGAGATATGCATAGACAAATATATACATAATTCAGACATTTGCATGCACTGTAAAGACTGACACATTTTTCTAAGAGCAGCATATAGGAACTCAGCGAGGTTCTGGATCAAAAGAAAAAGAGATAGAGATGGAGAGAGACAGAGCAAGAGAGATAAGGTTGGACTGGGTATTAAGACATAAGGTGAGGCTAGCAGATATTTGCTCTCTCACCCGGGTTTTCACCTTTTTTTCCCCACCACTCACACATTTTATTTCACTCTCCTTGGCCTTGAGCAGGTTCAATGCAAAGCCACATTTATACCAAACGATGAATATTAATTTCACAAGGGTTTTTTTTCCACAGAAACGAGCAACTGGTGTTTCTCATGCCTCTCTTGAGAGGTCAAATTTACACAATGTACTTTCACTCATCATCATTAATGCAAAATCCAAAACTGCACGTGTGGAGAACTTGTATTGATCCTGCAGAGTTTTTTTTTTTCTTTTCCGAACATCAGCTCTGTGCTTCACTGAAGAGATAAAAGGAAGTGAAAGCTGCTCACCAGGACGCAAAGGAAACAGCTCGAACCTCTCTGCAGGAAACGAGACAAAACCTCGCTGCTGTAGTGTGCGAACCGACTGGCGGTTGAGGGTCTTGTTGTCTCACGCACACACACACATTTATGCACTTTGCAAAAAAGTGTGCAGACAGAACAAATTGTTACTAAACGTGAAGCATTGATGCAAAGTGCCCTACAACAGCTTGATTGCACATAGGCAAAAAATTCAAATCAACATTGCTATTGATAACATGCATTTCCTATTACAGAAAATTCTCTGATGTGCAATACTCTATGTAATTTATCACCAATAATAAACACATTTCTATATAAAAAAAAAAAGGTTTATCTATTGCTCTAATTAGGTTTTTTTCCCCAAAAGACATATATTTATTATTGGGGTCATTATTAGGCAGTGACTTTGTTCCATGATGGCAGAGGTGTAAAGAGAGACCTAAATATCATACTTGAGTGAAAATATTAAGTTAAAATTCACAAATTACAATATAAATTGAGTAAAAGATGTAGAGTATCTGATTTAAACAGTACTCATAATAAATGGAGAATCAAAGATGCACCAGTCCTCAATACCAAGACACAAAGCCGAAAACAGTTGATTTGTGTGGTTTTAGTTTTCTAGAAAATACAAATTGTACAACTCAACACTCTATAAAATAAGACTCCAGTAAAAGTAGAAGTGCTCCCTTTAAAATTTAGCTTGATTAAAATGACAAAAGTATTTTCCTCTACTAAGTACTATGATTTATTACTAATATAATGTTCCTATTATCATTTCTATCACATTTCTTAATCGACTCAGTTTATGTGAAAAGACTCGAATGTTACTCTCAACACACTGATCTAATAATAGAATGATATTAATGAGTCAAACATTGAAACATTGATTGATATCTATTATAATTATCATGAGCCCAAAACCTTCTTTTCAACTACAAAACGTCCATCATTTATTATTCGCTATTACTCAACTGCACTGTATGTCGAACTTGATTGGTGGCTTTGCTGCGTGTTTGAACAGTTATGTTTTTATCCTCTAAAATAAAAACCAACGACAGATTTTGCAAAATGTCGTTGAGTAAAAAAGTAAGTAATTTGACTTTGAAATGTAGTGAAGTTACAGTAAAAGTCTCCCCAAATGGAAATACTTCAGTCAAGTATAAATATGTGGAAAAGCTACTTAAGTACAGTAACGAATTACATTTATTTTGTTAATGTCCACCACTGATAACATTGAACAGTGAACTGGACAAAGTGGCTACTTTAAAACATGGAAGATGTGTAACATTAACAGTTCAGTCAAATTTATGAGACATGAAGGGTTGCACCAAAATAAAGAATGGACTAAACACATTAACTTTGCAGAGACATGAACAAGTGACATAAATTTGGCTTTGATTACATTAGTACAGCAAACCGAAAGAAATGACAAGATCCAAAGGACATCTGCACATCATAAGATTCGTAACAAGTGATTTCAGTTACAGTAAACACTTTCAGAGGTGTGCTGGGTCTGAAAAACTGCAAAACATTGATTTGTATAAAGGAGTACATTTCATGAAGGACTTTGTTGTAAGATACACCAAACACAAAATGAGCCCTGAAACGTTCATCAAACACAACGGGACCACTCACTGACTTGCATGGTATGGGTTTTTTTTGTTGAAAATGATGTAGTATCCATGAATGCTGTATTTCTTTGTACCCATGAAAAGCAGGTATGGCTGTGGGCTTCCTTCATTGGAGTCAATGTGCTCTTGCATGTTTTAAAATGAAATTTAAAACAGCTCTACAAATGACTCTCTCTACATTAGTTATTCAGAAAAAAATTACCCCAACATACATTGACTTTTGGAAGACCACAGGAAGGGAAAGAAAACACCAAATTTAACTTTTAAAACATGTGCAACGGTGATTTTCCGATTAAGATGCAGACATGTTTTCAGGTCTTTTGCAGCCTTGTGGTGATACAATCAAATGTAGTAAAAGAAGAACATAAGTAATGTCAATGTTTCATCCTTAAAAAAAAAAAATAAAAATAGAAATGGCAACATCAGAAAAAATTTTTCTATTTTAACCGTTCAGAGGCGGGAAATCCGAAAGTCTGTGAACAAACCAAAACAAGTTTCAGTTTTAAAATTAAAAGTTCTAATAGGTTTAATTGTCAAAAACACTACTACAAGCAAATTACCTTCATACAGAAAATCGGAAGGTTTCAATTTATCGCCAGAAACTTTGAAAAACCTCAGTTCATCCTTGAACCTTAATTTAACGAGCATCCTTAATCCTGACAGAAACATCTGCCAATAGTCATTTATAAATCACCTTTTTTTTTTATTTAAATAATAATTAGAAACACGGTTAAATTGACCTTCTCCTTAGCGTGTACACAAACTGGCTTCTTCGCGCCACAAGGCAGAAATGGTTGAGGGCGGAGTCAAGACAATTTGGCGCCGTGTTTTTTTTTTGTTTTTTTTTGCACTTTAAGTCTAGAAATAAAATCACATCGTTTTACACCCTGAAACTACACATCCAGGGTGTACTCATCTACACTGTAGATTGTTTATGTAACTTTTTGGGAGTTAATAACATTTAACACAGTTTTTTTCACAGGTGATTTAACCGTTCAATTCTTTTGCAATATCATGTTTCTATTATGCATTTTTGTGCTACACAGGCAAATTTGTATATCGAAAACGAGAAAAATGCATATTTAAAACACGTGAAAACAATGTACTTTGTCTCTTACTTCTGTAAGGGGTGATTTGTAAGTAAAAAGTGTGTCAGAAGAATAGATGGTCAGGGCTTGAGGTTGTTTCCGTGTCCATGAAGGTCATGATCAGGCCAAAACCTGGACCTGGAATTGATTGCATGTTCTCTTTTTTTAAATATAGATGGATGCATTCTGAAATCATTATTTAATGTTTAATTTTAAGTTGGAAAGGACCTAGCTATTCGAAAGCAACGGTGGTGAATGAGGTTCGAAAATGAAAAAGATGGGTAATACACAGGTTGCAGAAGAGGGTATTTATAAATCATGCTTGACTGTTTTTTTGGGTGCTACCATGGAACTGTTCTGCTGAAGTCTCCCAAATCCACAAGGGGATTCTGAACAGTTTGTTTCCTTTGCTTAGCGTTTTAAGTTTGTTACTGAATTTGTAACTTTCTATATGAATTTTTTTTTGCAGCTGTAATAAGCACAAATATTGTATAGCTCAATTTCAATATATATACTCTCGAAAAAGACCCCGCAAAGGAAAGTATTTTCAATGCAGAAGAGTACAACAATGTTTCCTAAGAAAACACTGTTCCTAATAGAAAAAAATAACCTAAGTACCTCAATGTACCACCTGAACATTTTTGTTCATGTGCAAATCTCCAGTATGAGGTCATTATAGGACATAAACTCCTTTCCACATCAGACAGCACAACCTTCAAACATGGCCGCCCCGGATTCCAACTTCCGACACACATGCGTTTTCATTCACATTTGGCAGATGCTCTTATACAGAGTGACCTACAATTATCTCATTTATAAACTGAACATTTGAGGGTTTGGGGCCTTACTCTGGGGCCCAGCATGGTGGGCATACACTCAAAGCTACAGTGGTAAATGACTCTCATTCATTCAGCTAACTGTGAGGAAAACGTTCAATTCTCTGGTGCTTAACAAGATCTATTCTCTGTTTTGGTTTACCAGTTTTTGATCTCGTTTTGGTTGCCCGTTCTCGTTGTTGTTCTGCCCAGTTGTCCAGTGTTCTGTATTGTTGAAAGATTTATGATCAAACTCTTGATGTCACCCAAATGAGGATGGGTTCCCCTTTTGAGTCTGGTTCCTCTCAAGGTTTCTTCCTCATTACAACTAAGGAAGTTTTTCCTTGCCACAGTCACCACGGCTGCTCATCAGGGATAAATACACACCGTTCACCTTAACTGTTGATTTCTGTAAAGCTGCTTTGAGACAATGTCTGTTGTGAAAAGCGCTATACAAATAAACCTGACTTGACTTGACTTGACTTGACTTATGTTGGTCGCCTGACGCGTGCTTGCTTCACGTTTACGATATTTGGATTACGATCTGGATTAGTCTGCATGAATTAAATGAAACAGCTTTTTAATCTGCAACTGCGTCTTCCTCATTACATGATACCATGTGTGAGGTAAATTTCCCTCACTCTGTGTTGATGATAGCAAGTAACAAAACGTTAGGAAATCATTATGTTTTCGCAGAACAACAGGGTTCAGCAAGGTTCACAGCTAGGTTGAGATCTGATACCTCTATACTATGTAAATTTGGTCGAGGCAAAGCAGCAAATCCAAAAGACTGTGCTAAAACTTGTATTTTTGTTATTCAGTTTTTATGGCATTTGGTGGAATCCCGTATCCAGTGCGACTTACAATTAACTCATTTTTATGCAACTGAGCATTTGACGGTTAAGGGCCTTACTTAAGGGCTCAGCAGTGACTGATGTGCTTTGAATGCAGAACCTTCCGATTCAAAAGCCAACACTTTATCCAATGAGCTACCACTTCCCACTTACCCTAATTGCTATAACCTGATCACTGGATGTCGGCTCTGAGGCATTGGTACATATTGAAGTAAGTGAAACTTTCCTTTATATCACCTGAAATATTGTTTGACTGTCCTGCCTGCATTAGTTGTACATATATACATTTATGTTCATGGTCCAGCTGTGCAATAATTACATTTCAGTTGTTTCGTCCTACTTTTTTGGGCTTCCCCACTTCACCACTGCAGGGGATCCCCCACCCACCAATCCTGCCATAGTGCAACTTTTAGCTACACCTTCCCAAACACCACTTTGCCTTCATGAAAACGAAATCGACAATCTGGTTTTAATTCGAAAAACATTTGTTTTTCACTATTTCTCCCCGTTTCCAGAAACCAAAAATGCAAACATGAGGCAATGTGCAGCTGCTTTTGGTAATCAAAACTGCTCAATCGCTTTGAAACTGGTGTCACTTGAATTTCGGGTTTAATGAAAGTGGTATTTCCAACCTCATCCTACACTTTAACTGTATGCACATTTGCATATAAAATAGAAACAAAATAGATTTGTTGTGTGGAGCAGGTTCAACAAAGTAATGAAATAATATGTATAAAACTTACAAGACCAGTAGTAATTATTAAATAAATTCAATAAAAAAATAGATATGATGTACCATGTTGTAGGAATTAAATAAAAAAATAAACTGCTTATATAACTCAGAACACGCTACAATCTTCAGTTTTTTATTTCAGTAATTTCATGTGTCTGGTTTGCAACTAAAAAGTTCTTTGAATTAACATTTTAAGATTTGATTTTCATTTTCTTGGCAGATGCCTTATCTAGAGTAATTTACAAGCAGTTGAGAGTTAAGGGCCTTGCTCAGGGGCCCAGCGAGGATAAGAGAATCGAATAGCCTTTATTTGTCACATATACATTACAGCACAGTGAAATTTGCTCAAAAGCTTGGGTCAGGGCGCAGGGTCAGCCATGATACGGCACCCCTGAAGCACAGAGAGTTAAGGGCCTTGCTCAAGGGCCCAAGAGTGGCAGCTTGGTGACACAAGGGCTTAAACACCTGATCTTCCAATCAGTAATCCAGTGCCTTAACCACTGGAGCTACCACTACTACCACCACCACTGGAGCTGGAGGACCCTATTTGTAATTAATTTTTTTTAATATTTTCAAATATTTAAAAAATAATTTCTCAAATACTGATTTGGGAGAATCTCGATACTTTACTTTTGCTATACAATAATGTCTGGACCCCAGAACTTATTTGGCAATGATAGGCATCACAGGAGCTCCCGTAAAAAGTGCTGTTTTCCAGCATTTATAAAAAAATGAGAGATGACGACTGCATTGACAGCCTCAGTGTCAGCCAGAGTGTTTAAGCAGAAAAAAACTATATTTTTCAGTAAGTTAAAAAAATCTGAAATTTCATTATTATTTCGCTGTAGATAAGGTCATCTGCCAAATACTGTAAATGTGAATTCTAGCATTTTAATTAAAACTAAAATATTGTAGCCATTCTACATTAAAAATCATTGTGATTTGGACACCTATAAGACTTTAAAAGGTATTTTGAATAAATACCATGTTTGTTTGCATAATGATATTTTCTGTTCCACCCCAGAGTAACTGCTGGCCCCTCTCTGGCCACCCTAATGAAAAATCTCTGGCTCCGCCACCGAACCCAGCAGTGTGGCCTGGTAGTGTCAAGATTTGACCTCATGACCTTCCACTCATCTTGAACACTGAGATACCACCTAAAATATTCATTTTAGGAAACATTTCTTCACTACATTTTGAAAGGAAACAAGGTTTTCCCAGGACCAAGGTGCTCCTTTAAACAACATAAATTAACAAAAGAAACACAAAACTACACAAACCTCAAAATGGCAATATAAAGTGCACATGTGCAACATTTAGTGAAAAAAAGACAACAGACAGAAGACAACACGAGACAAGGAAAACAGTAACACAGTAGCGCCGACCAGCACAGTACAGTACAGAAGGTTGTGCAAATGGATTTTCCATGTACAAATCAAAAAGAAATAAATACTGTACATGTAAATATTTGGTTGGATGTAAACATTTGGTTCAACAGAAGTGTGCAAAAGGTTTTTTTTTACCCAACAACCCCCCCAGGTTTGTTGATGGTGGTGTGGTGGTGTCTCTTATCCAAGAGATGCCTCATGTCTGTGTTAACTTCTTGTTCTCCATTTTCGCTGCTATAGCGAGTCTTGCCAGAGTCTCCCTGTCCCTGTCTCTTTCTCACTGTCCCTTCTCTCCCACTCTTTCTCTCTCACACAATAAACATTCTCCTGTTTTCCAGTTGAGTGAGGGCCAGGTGGAGTGTGGTGAAGATGGTGTCGTCAGTGGAGCGGTTTTGGCGTGATTCCAATCGCATTGGACATCATCAATGCACTTTCTGGTATATTTTTATTTAAGTGCATGAACACAGTCCTGATTTTAGCACTGTTTTACTTGTAGCCTGGAACTACACTATATGGACCCCAATTTCAAAAAATCTCCAATCTTCTGGGAAGATGTTCCACTAGATTTTGTGGAGATTTGTGAGATTTCATTCATCCCTAAGGGTGTTAGTAAAACCAGGTAATGATGTAGGTGAGCTAAGGAAGGCCTGGGCTGCGTTCAGCATGTTCAATAGGTTTGCAATTTTATAACAGGAGACAATCTTCCACTCCAACCCATGTAAAGCAGTTCTTCATGGATCTGGATTTGTCCACGGGCCACATTGTGATGCTGAAACAGGTATGGGTCTACAAGTTCAAGTTAAGGTAAAATTTCATTCTCCTGCATCCAGAGTAAAATTGTGTGGCTCCACCATTGTGGGACCAGTTTGGAAAAGAACCACATGTGGCTGGAAAACTCAAGTATTCCAATACTATTTTCCATACAGTGTGATTGTGTGTAATTACAAACTCAAACCTTTAAATCAGCATGAGAACCTTTTCATACCAAACCTCCAACAAACCCCACCTTCAAAATTAGCCACGATTATCATTTTAATATAAAGTGCCCTCGTCTACACCAGGTTTCGCTTGAGTGTGAAAGCTAAAAGAACGGGTTTGGATGAGAATCCGGAAGGAACTCTGCAAGAGCAGACCTGCCAGTGTGAGTCACAAATTGGTTAACGCATTACTTCCTCAATGACGTCAATCGAATAAGAGTTTAAATCAAGCCCATCAAGCTGCGATCTCACAGCAGCGACAGTAGCATCACAACTGGGATTTGTTATCAGCAGCAAAAGAGTGGTGCAAGAAACCCTGACGCATACACAAACGAAGTGTGAGATCTCTGGTGGTCTGCTAGACTTCCATTGTATTTACCAAAAACAACGCTACAGAGAGAGAGTTCTCTTTAAGGGAGAAAAAAGCTGGAGATAAAGTGATTTGGCCGTCAATCATAATCCAGAGACGAGACGCTGTCGGCATCCAGTGATATTTATAATGCACTTTAAAGTGGAGGAAAGGTCAATCAAGGTCATCTCCAATCCCTCCTATTTACAGTTCAAATAGCTTTACTGAGATACACTCACACACACACACACACACACACACACACACACACACACACACACACACACACACACACACAAACCTACACATACACTTTAAGCACTCTTACATCCTCCCTATACACAGACACCTACCTACACACACACACACAAGCGCCGCACAAACACCTACCTACATATATGCACACACATATATACACAAACACACACACCCACACACACACCGTAAACAAAAACCTACCGACATATATGCACACATACACACGCACACACACAAACACACCTACCTACATATATGTACACATATACACAAACACACACACACCAGACACAGACACCTACCAACATATATGCACACATACACACACACACACACACACACACACACTAACCGTACACAAACACCTACCGACACATATGCACACATACACACACAGACACAGACACACACACACACAAACACACCTACCTACATATATGCACACACATACACAAACACACACAAACACACACATATACGCACACATTCATACACATAAAAACAATCTGAGCAATCTTACATCCTTCATATAGACATACACACACCTCACACATACGTGTACACACAAACACCAACCTGTATGAAGGTTTGTACACACACACTCACACACTTATGCAGATGCTCACATAAACATGCATGCATATAAACATGTTCAAATACACACACACACACACACAAACACACACACACACACAATTACATACGCATGCACAGACACCCACCTACACAAAAGCTCATGTATGCATGCACACATACAACCACACACATAGACACCCCCACACACACAAACACACACACCCACACACAACAGGAAATAATGAGAACATCCGTTTTGAATGGGTGAGAATTCTAAAAGGATGTACTGCAGGGTTTTTCTTTTTTTTTTATATAAATATTCACTTGTTTCAAGCAAGAAATGAAAATCCTTTTAAATGTTTTTCAGTAAAGACACTGTAAAGTGAAAACGCTTTAAGAAAAAAAAAGTGTTCGTTGTTTATTTTTATCAATGAACAAAATGAAAAGTGAACAAACAGAAGAGAAATCCGGATCTAATCACTATTTGGTGTGGCCACCCTTCAGCTTTCAGTTCTTACACTTGCACAAAGTCAGGGATTTTGTAGGATCAGAATCAGGTGGATAATTCTACCAATTGTATCAAGCAGGTGTTAATGATCACCACATTCATATGTAGGTTGAGACCTGGACATTAACTGAAACAGAAACAGCTGTGTAGGAGCTTCAATCTGGATGAGGAATAGCCAAACTCTGTTACTAAGGTAAGGTTGTGGAAGATGGTTTCATGTCCCAGGTCATACACCATGGCAAGACTGAGCACATAAACAACGTAGTTCTACTGCATCAGCAAGGTCTCCCCAGGCCAAGATTTTAAAGCGAGATGTGCCGTTCAAGCTATTTTGAAGAAGCACAAAGAAATGTGTAGATATTAAGGACTGTAGATGCAGTTTGTCAGCCAAGGAAAGTTAATACAGATACATCATGCATACTTACCTTCAACATTGGAAGATGTCCACCAGTACCATCAGCAAAGAACTAGGGGAACCTAGTGGGACTCTGGTGCACCCACTTACAGTCTAGAAATGTCTGGCTAGAAGTGGTCACGTAAGGCAGCCAAAAAGTCAAACCTCCTGAAACCTAATGAAACCGAGGCTAAGTGACTCCTCTATGCACAAAAAACATAGGAACTCGGAAGCAGAAAAATGGCAGCCGGTGCTCTGGACTGATGAGTCAAAATCTTGTTTCACTGCTGGACAGTGGTACAATAATGAGTATCTGCATTCAACAGTAAAACATGGTGAAGGTTTCCTGCAAGGCTGCATTTCTGCATATAGAGTCAGAGATATGGTCAGGATTAATGGTGTCCTCAATGCTGAAAAATACAGGCAGATTATCTATTGTGTCACACCATCAAGGAGGCGTCTGATTGGATCCAGATTTCTTTAGCAGGACAATAACCCTAAATGTACAGTCATTAAGAACTATCTTAATGAGGGAAAAAGTCCTGGAAAATATAGTTTGGGCCACCACAGGGCCACAGGGCCCTGATCTTAACATCATCAAGACTGATCAAGACATCAAGATTTGTTTAGATACCACTTTACTGTCATGGTAAAAACTACATGTACAGAGCCAATGAAATGCAGTTAAGTGGAAATGAAAGATGCTTTATTTTTGTCACATGTACTTTACTGCGAAGTGAAATTCCTTCTTTGCATACTGCAAAGATGTTAGAAACCTCGGGTCAGAGCACAAGGTCAGCCACGATACAGCACTCCTAGAGCACAGAGGGTTAAGGGCCTTGCTCAAGGGCAACAGAGAGACAGCTTGGCGATTCTGGGGCTAAAACCCCCAACCTTCCGATTAGTAACCCAGAGCCTTAACCAATGTGCTACCACCTCATCTATCCAAAAGTGAATAAGTGGCATATGGGTCCATACTATATGTACAGGGGTGAGAGTGATTCATGTACATAAAGGAGCAGTAAAGAATAAGATATGGTCTGTACATATAATATACAGTATACACATGTCCTACACATCCTATGATTATACATGTGAACATATAGGAATGTTTGTATGGTACAGTATACAGAAGAGTTATGGATGGTGCAAAGATGCATAGTGGATAAAGATACAGCCAAAAAGTGACAAAACATTGTATTTGAGTAAAAGTAGACATACACTCAAAAATATGACTCCAGTAAAAGTAAAAGTTTCCCTTTAAACTTTCACTTGAGTAAAAGTACAAAATTATTTGCCTTCAAATTTGCTTAAGTATCCAATGTACTAGATTATTATGGCTATAATGTTCTTATAATTATTTTTATCACAAGACTCTTTGCTTAATCAACTCAGTTTATGTGAAAAGACTCTGATGTGACTCTCAGGAATGATCCATTAATAGAATGATATAAATGAGTCAAACACTAATTGATTTCTATTTGATTTCCTTCTTTTAAACAACTTAAAATAAATTGCGCAAATTATGTCACGGGTGTTGTGGCGAGTTCGTGCCTGGAGTTTATCATTATCATTTTATAATTTATTCCTCTCAGAATGTTCTGCTTGCTGTTGAACTGAACTGAAGTAGATGCCACCAAACGCCAATCAAAACAAGTCCAGAATGTGGGCTTGACCCTGATTGATGGATTGCTGTGTGTTTGAACAGGTTTTTATCCTTATAAATAAATAAAATAAAATGACTGATTTCACAAAATGTAGTTGAGTATAAAGTAAAATATTTGATTTTAAAATGTAGTAAAGTTAAAAGTCTCCCCAAATGAAAATACTTTAGTAAAGTACAGATACATGAAATAAGCTTAAGTATAGTAACGAATTACATTTACTTCTTTACTGTCCCCCGCTGGTTCTGAGGCACCTGTAGCATCTGCCCAATGGGAGAAGGTTTGAGTAGTCCATGATTGGGGTGCGAGGTATTGATGATAATGCCCCTTGCCCTTCACAGACAGTGTTTCTTATAAAATGCTTCTTTTACTGAATTATATTAAATATATAACTATGAAATAATGTAATGAGCAATGTTTTCAATAATAACTTTATGGACTCTTACTCCTCAGTTAATTTGATATATTTTAGGTCCATTTATAATAATAGTAAGTACTAACAGTTCTGTTAAACATCCACTTATCTGTCCTTAAAGGCTTTGAAAACCTTTTCTCAAGAGACGTGTATTTGCTGTTCTTGAAACATAAAGCACAAGGTGGTAGAAAAACGAACTGAAGTGGAACTAAATGTATTGAACTTCTGTATGAACCATTTAAGGTCCTAGGATTAGCTATGACGCGCATAGCCATGTACACAGCATCTCGGCGTCTGGTCGCCATGGCGATCCCAGTCACGACGTTGCCTTTTAGAATCATGATAATTGGTCAATTATTAAGATTCTCCTTAGAACGGACCGAGACGCTCAGAGACAGATGCATGCGGGGCTTTAATTACAAGCATAAACTGTTCACTGACTCCAGCTGTTGGGCTCGTCACTCAGAATGTCTAAATCACGCATTAAGGTGACGTTTATTCTATCAAACATACCATGTTACTCAGATTTAACTGACTAAACCTGTTCCAGCATGGCAATGCCCCTGTGCACAAAGCCAAATTCATGAACTTTACATGGTGTGGTTGGGTTGGAAGATCTCCTGCTGTTAAGGTCAAACCCTCCTGAACACCTTCAGGATGTATTTTTCATGCTGAATGCACACCAGGTCCTCCTCACCTCACCAACAACACACTCCAGAATCTAGTGGAACATCCTCCCAGTAGAGTTGAGTTTATTAGAACAGCAAATGGGGATTAAATGTGGGCTGGATTGTTCAAAAAAAGAAGCACATTGCAATCCGGTGCACCCGTGTCCACAAACTTTTGGTGGGTAATATTATTAGATTTCTTTTCCAGATTTCTTGAGAGCATTTGATCATATTTCTGCTCAAATGTTTTTGACAGCTTGTTATATTCATATAAATGCAGAATAAAAATGCTGACCCATTAGCAAAGGATAAGAAAAGGATTAAAAGTACATGATTAAAGAAAACTATATAATATAATAAACTATATATTATAATCACAATAATGAACATGAGAGATGTAGATGAGGTTGAGGAACTGAATAGTGATACTGACATAAATATACTATACTAATAAAGTAATATACTGCAGTTATGGTGTATGGTACATACTGCATCTGTGGTTTAATCCCTATTTAGTTTCAATCTGGATTAACTGATATGAAGATTAAAGGTCTAATAAAGTGAAAGCAGAAACAAAAGAAAAAACTATGTATATTTTATTTAAATAACCATGACCTTTATACAGTTTGAGGGTGTTTACTGACATTTTTGGTGAAAGTTTACTGTTTTTACTTTAAGGTGACTAATATTAAATGTCAGTGAAGATCTTTTGTAGATTTGATACGCCCACTCTGCATACACACACCCATTCATTAGTAAATTACTAATGAATGCCCATAGGCATCAATGAACCACGTTACGAGTAATTAATGCGATCAAAAATAACGACTATACTTCATCTTTCTATTGGGTTTAAACAGTGTATCTAATAGACATATATGTTTTAATGACCAGATCCTGACCAGGTAATAGAAGATTCACGGTTTGAACCTGTTTGTGTAGTTTTTATATTTTGTCTCAAAATTTATACTTTAAAAATTGCGACATAATTTTTGACAAAACGTTGATGCTTACGGCCTCACACTGCTTATCAGAGCCCACAATCTACCCCAGAAATGTTGTTTTTCTGTGAAGCGTTCATCATTTCCCACGCTGAAAAACTGATTTTCGATTTTGGTCTTTCATGAAATTCACACAGGGATGCAAATTGGGCGCCCCTAAAAAACTATTTTCAGTGCTCAAAAAAAAATGCCGTTTTAACAAAAAATAAAATTTAAAAGCTAGACACTACAGGGGCAAAGGTTTGTGGATACCCACTGTTTGTAACTGCTATTATCAGATTCATTAGCCTTCGATAACTTGGATAAGTTGTGTATGCTGTTATGTATCTGTTCATTTTGAAACAAGTGCACCATTTATTAAAACAGTGCCTACATTAATACACAGTACGACTAAAGGTATTGAGACACCTGACTTTTTCAACCGCATGTGGTTCTTGTGCAAATCTCCACAATGCGGGAGAGACACAGTTTGTAAAGGATGTCTTTGGATGCAGAAGCATGACATTTTTTCTTTACTTGACGTAGGATGTCACAATAATGTTCACACTAGGCTTTTAGTCAAGTCAAGTCAAGAGTCATTTCAACTATACACAGTGGTACACAGTACAGAGTAAAAATGAGTTGTTTGCTGTTTGCTTTGCGGATGCAGCATGTAGTGTAAATGTCCATGAGGGGAGAGAGATTCCGATGATCTTTTCAGCTGTCCTCACTATCCTCTGTAGGGACTTGCAGTCCGAGACGGTGCAGTTCCCAAACCAGGCAGTGATGCAGCTGCTCAAGATGCTCTTAATGGTCCCTCTGTAGAACATGGACAGGATGGGGGGAGGGAGGTGGGTTTTCCCCCAGCCTTCTCAGAAAGTAGAGACGCTGCTGGGCTTTCTTGGTGATGGAGCTGGTGTTAAGTGACCAGGTGAGGTTGTCTGCCAGATGAACACCAAGGAATTTGGTGCTCTTGACGATCTCCACTGAGGATCCATCAATAATCAGTGGAGATTGGTCGCTCTGTGCTCTCCTGAGGTCCACAACCATCTCTTTCGTTTTGTCCACGTTCAGAGACAGGTCTCTATATGCTGACTTGTCGTTCTTGCTGATTAGACCCACCACGGTCGTGTCATCAGCGAACTTGATGATGTGGTTTGAGCTGTGCATTGCCACACAGTCGTGAGTCAGCAAAGTGAACAGCAGTGGGCTGAGCACACAGCCCTGGGGGCCCCAGTGCTCAGTGTGGTGGTGCTGGAGATGCTGTTTCCGATCCTGACTGAGGTCTCTTAGTCAGGAAGTCCAAGATCCAGTTACAGAGGGAGGTGTTCAGGCCCAGAAGGTTCAACTTCTCGATCAGGTGCTGAGGAATGATTGTGTTGAATGCTGAGCTGAAGTCAATGAACAGCATTCGCACATACAAGTCCTTGTTATCCAGGTGGGTGAGGGCCAGATGAAGGGTTGTGGAGATAGCATCGTCCGTGGAACGGTTTGGACGATACGCAAACTGCATGGGGTCCAGGGAGGGTGGAAGCTGTGTCTTAATGTGCCTCATGACGAGCCTCTCTAAGCACTTCATCACGATGGGTGTGAGCATGAAGGGATGATAGTCATTGAGGCAGGAGACAGAAGACTTCTTCGGCACGGGAACAATGGTCGTTGTCTTGAGGCACGTGGGAACAACGTTGCTGCTCAGGGAAATGTTGAAGATGTCAGTGAAGACATCTGCTAGCTGTTCTGCACATTCCCTGAGCACTCTGCCAGGAATGTTGTCAGGTCCAGCAGACTTCCGTGGGTTAACTCTGCATAGAGTTTTCCTCACTTCAGCTGTGGGCGTAGAAGTTGTTCAGCACATCTGGGAGGGAGGCGTCACGGTCACAAGCAGGTGATGTGGTCTTGTAATTCGTGATCGCCTGGATGCCCTGCCACATGCGCCGGGTGTCTCCACTGTCCTGGAAGTGGTTGTGGATTTTTTTCGCGTGTGCGTGCTGCGCCTCTCTGATGGCACGAGACAGTTTGGCCCTTGCTGTTTTTAAGTCTGCCTTGTCCGTTGATCTGAAGGCAGAGTCTCTTTGTTTCAGCAGCGCACGCACATTTGCAGTAATCCACCGGTTGGAGCGTGTAGTGATGGTCTTGGAGATGGTCACATCATCAACGCACTTGCTGATGTAGCTGGTCACTGATGATGTGTACTCCTCCAAGTTGATGGAATCGCCGTAGGTTGCAGCCTCTCTAAACATGTCCCAGCGACTGCTGGCATGACAGGTCTTAATGGCAGACATGTAAAACTTCAGGGTGGAAGGAGCCAACCCTTTGGCAAACTGTTTTTGAAGTAATTCCAACACTGAACCGACTGGACAGTTAACTGGATCTGTGGTGTTGTTCACATCATGCAGTGAACAGGTGCCACCTTGCGGCATACGACGTCCTCCTGGAGGGTGCTCTGGATTGAAGAATGTTCTCTACCACTCAGTGGAGAGGCCGGCAGCTAGGAACTGCACCCCCTCAGGGTCTCCACAGCTTTGGGTGGTGGTGTATTATTGTACCCACTGCCTAAGAAAGAAGGTCCCTTCTAGGAAGAATCTCCCAGGAAGGTGTTCAAACCATGGCGTGCCCAGCCACCGCGGGGCCACCAGGTGAAGACTCTTCCCGGCCAACTCTCTCCAGAACTCCTGGGAGCAGCCCGACAGGAGAAAGGCGTACAGGCATGCCCTCGGCCTAAAATGTGTCGATGAAAGCATTAACAGCATCGTCAAACAATGAGTACAATCCCTATCGGAATGATCCAACAGGGTGAGCCAAATGTGTCTCTCAGTCGAGATGGGGGGTAAACCATGGACCGGCAATTAGTCTTAGCAGTCTTTGCTAACCCTAAGGGCTGGGTCCGTTGCACAGCAAGAGAGAGACCACCCGAGAGATCTCCGACATCTAGCTCGCTCAGCAGATCGGCCTGGACCTGTCAAGTGAGGGAGGTGAATGGGAGAAGCCCGTCTTCAACCCCTCTGCAAAGTCCACTTGTGAGTCCCAGATCCTTGAACATCGCTTTGCCTGGGCAAAAGCAGGGCCAGGACTACAACAAGCAGGATCACCCTCCTCAAAGAGTGATCACCAGAAGCAGATCGTTTGCATTGTCAAGCGAGCGCTCCCTCAAGAACCTACCTAGCATGCTCCACTCCCAGACAAGCCATACATAGCTTTTGCTTAACCCCCCTGTTGATAAATTAGGTGCAAGGAGGAACGCAGGGACAAAAGCAGTGCTTTGTCTTTTTGGTCATTTTCATCCTGTAAAGAAAAAACTTTCCCACCTTACCAAACAAACACACACAGCGCTTCCTGAACAACAGAAGCTGGTGCTGGTTTCACTTAATGTGCTTTCATGCTTCCTGGTCGTGACGCCACCCCACCGGTGACGCTATGCTTTCCCTTGGACTGATTATACATGTGATTCAGAGCATTGACATCGCGGAAGCATTCCCAAAGCGTTTTGAAACAGCTCAAGTTCCTAAAGGGGAACATTTCTTCTCTCCGATCAGTACTTAATTTTTCATTGAATTCGGTGTAAGAGCATGTTCTTACATGAGGCGACATCATGGATAATAATATACAGTTGGCAAGACATTAAAACGGCTCTCCAATCTTTTCTATGAAAGGTCAGTGTGGGTGCAGATTTTCAATATATATTCATTATATTTAGGTATAATTTAAAAGAATTTACACACTTTGCAGCCTGTCACACTGCAGCAATACTAAACTCTTCCCATTACAGCAAGGGTGTCACCAAAAAGATGTTCTATTAGATTTGAGCTCATTTAGCCAAATTGATTTCAAGAAAAAAATTAAATTTGATTTGATTTGATTTGAAAATAATACACATACACATCCGCTCGTCGCTCTAACAGTGTGGAATTACTGAACTTTAAATACTGTACGTATTCCTATCACCATGCCGCCAACAAAGTAGCCTGATGGAAATTCTCCTTCCAAACAATAACTCTCCCTCCTCCCGCTTCTACGGATGTCGTCTCCATCATGCACGCAGCGAGACTTTTTAAAGGTAAGGTACCATTTAAAGATTTATTTTTTATATGTTTATATGTTTTTATATGATATGATTTCAATATAACATGTTAAAAGTAAATAATATTAGTGAATATTGGCGTTATTTTTTTTTTTAAGAAACACTTTTTGGGTGTCCAGAACGAATTACCGAAGTTTCTATTCATTCGTATGGGAAAATTTGTATCGGGATACGAGCTTTTCAGGTTAAGAATAAAGTGATGGAACCAAATAAACTCGTAACCCGAGGTTCCACTGTAGTGTTTTGCTGACTGTTTTCATCCTGAACCACCATTCCTCATCTCCATTTACTTTTGTTACCCAAGTGTGTTCACCTGTTTCATGTTAGTCCTTGATTAATTTGTGCAGGCCTCCTCATCCTACAAAAAGTATAGTGAATCATCTTTCCAGAAGATGCGAAACCAAAATAAAAAATAATAAGATCTCATAATAGCAGTCACATTGTAGAAACCTAAAAAAATATATATTAAGATTCCAATCACATGGTTTATAGCTTTATATGTTGTATGATGATGTACAAGATGCAGATGAATTATGTGTAAGATGTGACAGTATAAAAGCCATTTGACACCGAATTCCCATCATTACTCTATAAACCCACTCTGCTTTTTGGTGACGCCCTTGCTGGGGCAGGAAGAGTTTTTGCATTGCTGCAGTGTGACAGGCTGCAGAGTGTGTGAATTCTTTGAAAAAGAGGTGTGCCGATGCGAAAGGAGGGAAATCGGTTTTAACCGTTTGAGTGCCGGGCAGTTCTGCGTGGTCTGTGGCTTTGAGTTGACTAGACACATCTGACTTTCATTTTTATCTCTCACACACATGACTTCAGTTAAGTGCCACCCTTTTTCATGAGACCACCGCTTCGAAGCCTTTAAGTGTGTCTGTTTGTGCCTGTGTGTGTGCATCTGTGTGTGTGTGTGTGTGTGTGTGTGTGTGTGTGTGAGCCAGAATTGTGGTTATGTGTGAGAAAGGTGTGTGTGTCTGTGTGTGTCTGTCTGTGTGTGTGTGTGTGTGTGTGTGTGTGTGTGTGTGTGTGGGTAGGTGTTTACACCTCATAAAATCACCAGGGTTAAAATAACTTCTGAGCGATTCCGCAATTAGTGTTCGATTTACCAACTTGAGGACTAGTAACGTAACATTCCAGAAAGTCACGTGTGTTAACCATCACTTAACATCTCACATTGCGATATTGCATGTCAATATTTGCTGTGTCAGATCCTCGGGGGTGGGGGTGGGGGTCTCGGTTTCAAACAGTGCACTTTTAAGACTCAAGCAGAAGGCGAGACGGTCTGCAGAAAAATAACTACTTAACCTTGTTTTGATTCGTCTTTTTATATCATTCGAACAAACTGATCTCATTTTTCTTTCTTGGCACAAACAATTAACTCCATCTTATAAGCAGTTAGCCATAGCTTCTTTACCTTGAAACCATGTTCAAAATTACAATCCCATGGCCATTTCTTTATATGATGCTGACTTACTGAATAATATTCGGTTAGCATGTTGGATTTCTGATCAAAAGTTTAAATCCTAGCACCACCAATCTGCTGCTTCTGGGCCCTTGAGCAAGGAATACGTGAACACACTACTGCTCAAATATACAAATAACTAAACAACAAATAAATAATAAATGAAGGGGCATAAATAAATATATACATGAAATAAATGTGCATTGACAGTATCACTGTGCCATTATATACGCATGATCAAAATCACAATAACAACAATGTACTTTAAAATAATACCAATAGCATACCATGTGCATTATCACATTCTGTGCAATATGTTTTTAGTTCTTTAGCACCTTTTGTATTTTTTAATACACTTGTATATAAAGTATTTTTCATTTATTGTTCAATATTTCATCAAGATTTCTTTTTCTTTACTCGGAAGCAGCCTCAGGCAAAAGAATTTCCTTCGGGATAAGTAAAGTTCTATCTTATCTTATATTTATAAGTCACTCTGGAGAAGTGCTTCTGCCAAATGCCATAAATGTAAATGTAAAATGATCTTGTCCATTTCTGCTGCCCAGGACCTGCCTGGTATTTTCTGTTTCCCTTTTTATGGGTGGAGTTCTCATACATTGGGAACCACTCCCTTCTACTAAGAGGATGTTCCCATGTAAACAGTCTTACTAGACAATACTTGAAGATTACGAAGTTCTAATATAATTGCTGAGGGAAACAGTAGCCACAAGTAGTTTTGCAATATTCTAGAATCCATCACTGCAGTCCTCCACTGATCTGGGCTTTATAGCAGAGTGACAATAGTTCCCCTTCAGGAACTCGAGCTGCGTCGAAACGCTATGGGAGCTTTCCCATAGCGTTTCGACGCAGCGTCTCGTTCCTTCGGGGAACTAGGGTTACGGTCGTAACCTACAGACGAGTCTTTCATCTAGACTCAGTGCAGGGCTGCAGTGATGGTTGTCATTCTGAAAATTTGTCCCATTTCCACACAGGATCTTCAGAGATCAGTCAGAGTGACCATCAGGTTCTTGGTCACCTCTTTTACTAAGGCCCTCCTCCCTAAATTGCTCAGTTTGCCCAAGTGACCAGTTCTTGGTTGCTGAAAACTCCTGGTTGTGCCATACTTCTTTCAATGGAGAATTATGGAGGCCTTGGGAATCTTCAGTGCAGCAGCAATTACTTTTGTAGCCCTCCCCAGATCCTGTCTCTGTGCTTTTATTTTATTTCCTTTTGACCTCATGCCTTGATGTTTTGCTCTTATATGCCTTGTCAACTGTGAGGCCTTCTTAAGAGAGGTGTGTGCCTTTTCAAATCATGTTAAATCAATAAACTTTACCACAGGTGTAGAAACATCTCATCAACAATCAGGAGAATTGGAACGCACCTCAGCACATTTTCTAATTTATAATATATCTGTGATATTTCAGATTTTCTTTCATTTAAGAATATGTACAGACAATTTTAAAATATCCGTACATTTCAAAGAATTATGGGGTACAGAGTGTAGATTAAATGTGTTCATATATACTGCGATTTTTTATGAGTACCAACAGGAGAAACAGGCAGTTCTAGCGAAAAAATAATAATAATTGCATGCAAAAGTAAAAGTCTTTTATTGTTAATATTTCAAAATAAAGTGAAAGGCAGAGTGCTGAAATGATTTAGCTGCAAGTAGGCTGTTGAAAACCTTGATCCGTGATTCAAACACCTTTTACGTGGCATCCATGTACCAGCTAATAGTCATTAAATGATTGATAAACTTGTAGAGTTGCACGCATTTACTGCATTTACTGGATGTGTGTTTGTGTGCGCGTGCGTGTGTGTGTGTGTGTGTGTATGAGTTTGTGGGTAGGAATTTTTGCCCTTCACACTGCATAACAAGCCACCACTTCCACGGTACACAGAGGGAAACTCAGGAGGCACTCAAAGGAAGAAAAAAAAAACACCTTATATATATCAGGCTGAGCGCTGAAGCAGGATGGCATTCGGAGATCTGCTGAGGCCTCCTGATCGTTAACTGTTGTGAAGAGGAACATGGAGCGACAGATGTTTATCATGTTTTTTTTTCTTTTCAACAAGGCGCAACTGGGACAGAATGGTGGTTACTGTTTCTCGACAAAACCCACACACAATCACAAACATGCTCACAGTCATAAGCGCAGGCCATGAAACCACAAGTGACATCGCGTTTTTCTTATATGTCACTGTTTGCAAAGTAAATGTGTGATAATAATGAATAAGGAAATTCTCTGGAAGATTTTCTACTGGGCTTTGTGCGTGTGTGTGTGTGTGTGTGTGTGTGTGTGTGTGTGTGTGTATTATTATAATAAAAATAATAGGAAAAAGGTAAAAATGAGAAAATTATTGTTGTGTTAGTGTGTGTGTAAAAAGGCTAAAGGGACCCCAACACACACACACACACACACACATACACACATTAAAGAGAATACCCTTGTGCTATGAGCGATTTCTTAACTTTATTCAGCACACTGATGCATAGCGTTTCATAAAAAAAAAAAACTGAGACCTCATATAAACACAATACAATCACCTTATCAACCCATACGCTATATAAGCCTCACTTTTGTCCTGTAGCTTCTACTGTACATCATCGGTGCTTTTCTTAGTTTTGCAGGGTTTTTTTTGGGTTGACCAAAACAGGTGAGCACAGTCAATAAACAAGCTGGTAAAAGGATGTGGGGAATAAGAAAAAGTGCTTTGGAGACTAGTTTTTTCTTCCCAGACACTGCGTCTGTGGCATTTGTGGTGTTCAGAGGATACCTCCTGTTATACCACACTTCTTCTACTTATGATCAGAACCCTGATAAAGTAGAATCAGGTTTTCTGAATTCGGCTCTGGTAGGAAAGATGAATTGTTCTGAGGACCGTTGTTGAGTTGACAGGATGATCAGTGCTGCATGATGCAACGCTACACTGAAATTGTGGTGACATTAAATAAAAGCTGAAGTGAAGAGAAGTAGCTATCTTTACAATGATGTCATAATGTCATTACAAGGTCAACACTGTCCACAAAGACATATTTTACAGCATCAAGGATTACAAAATACATATATTACCTTTTGAAAGTTTTAACTAAAGGTGTCTATTTAAGAACGCGTCCTCACTGTCTAGCCTTGAGTTTGTCTATGGAAATTTGGTAAAGCAACATTAGACATGCTAGCAAATTAGCCAGCTAAGTCTGTTAAACTCTTAGTTAGTTCACCAATATGATAGTTTGCTATTTATTTTCAATGTCTGCAAAGCCATTGCAGCTTTTTAGACCAATTAACTTTATTTTACATTTAACTATACAATTGTGTGCCTCCAATTTTGTAGTTTGTATTTTAGGAAGGAACCACAAATGGTTGAAAATCAAATGGTTGAAAATAATGTATTTCTGTAAAACTCAACAAAAAATAAAGCAAACTGACATATAAAATCTAATTAAAGTGATTTATATATATATATATATATATTCATAATATTAAACATCCAGCATACACAAACCCAGTGGTGTAAAGTACCAAATAACAAATACTTTGTTACTGTAATTAAGTAGATTTTCTCTGGAATTGTACTTTATGTAGTTTAAAAACAGTGGTGGATGAAATACACAAACCATGTAGTTGAGTAAATGTAGAGATACAGTAGGTAAAATATGACTTTAGTAAAAGTAAAAGTGTCCCTTTAAACTTTCACTTTTTCAGTTTTTGACTTTATATGTACTCAATTGTTCAAAGAACTATGATTTATTGTTATGACTGTAATGTTCCTATGATCATCTTTAACACAAGACTCTTTGCTTATTCAACTCAGTTTATGTGAAAAAAAATGTTAAACTCAACACAACAATCTATTAATAGAATGATATTAATGAGTCAAACTGATTGATATCTATTCAAATTATTATGAGCCCAAAACCTTATTTTCAACTACTTAAAAGAAAGTGCAATTAAGGTAAATGGGTGCTGTAGAAAGTACTGCAATAATTTCCCTCAACCTCTCAGCACCTCTCATATACTTTACAGTATAGATAGTATGCCTGCCTGAGTTAAGTTTTTAATATCTGCTAATCTCATAAATTAAATATGTTAAATGGTACATTAAAAGTCACAATCACCATAGTGCACTATAGTGTGTAAATAAGCAATTCTAAAGGGAAAGTGCATGTAGAGGTTTTATGAGCTAATGTGAATTAGGGATGCACCTAGGAAAAACACTAGGTAACTTTTACTGAACAATTGATGATGCAATCAAACAGCAACCAGCTTGAGTGAGAGGCACGGACAGACACTTTCTGCAGTGTGAAAGTGTCCGAGAAGAGGAAATAATTCTCAAGTGACGACTGAGAGACTGTTTAGACTGTATATCATGTCATTGATAAAAAAAAGGTAAAAAGGTTGAGGTTTTTGTATGATGACTGAAATTGTGAAATGGCCTTAAATTACTAAATGCACAGTAGAATGTTACCTTTATTGTTGCCTGCACAAATTGCACGTATTCTGCTAACTAAGTGCTAACCTGTTAGACCCCCTTCACTTGTTCATTCACAGCATAAGATTAACTACTTTTAGTTTTAAAAGCGTGATTTTTATTCGTACTTTGAGTAGTATCTAGGCCTCGCACTTTTACTCTTCTTACATAATAACACATTTACAAGTAATAACACATTTACTTGTATGATTCACTTCAGGGGTCACCAACATAGTGCCCGCAGGCACTAGGTTGCCCGCAAGGACCATGAGAGTCACCCGTGGGCCTTTTCTAAAAATAGCTCACCATAGCGCCACTTACCAGTGGGCTTTTTCTTTTTGTTGCTATTCTTTTTTAAATCTGTCACGGACAGTCAGAAACCAGAGTATGGTTAAAGACCTTGTCTTTATTTATTCTGAACATATACAAGGCAGATGTTTGAGGAACAGCTTGAGGAAAGCGGGTAGAATCCATAATGCGGGTAGAATCCGTAATGCGGGTAGAATCCGTAACGTGGGTAGTGCAGGGATGAATTGTTAAAGGCAAACCTTTCTTGACCGATTCCTCCAAAGTGGAGCTAAAAGCATGGAAGTACGGGGAATACTAGTGGTAGGAAGTCCAGTAGATCTCTAACAGCAACATGTAGATCCGACTATGAGTGAGGTGGAATCGGGGACCTTATAATGGGGAAAGGTAATGGGGAACAGGTGTAGGTGATTAGAGCAGGGAGAGGTTGAGTGAGAGTTAGAGCCTTGATGGGGGCGTGGCTGGTGCTTCCCTGATAAAATTACACTTTGGTTAATACTTGCATTAATAATAACACACTTGCATCAATAATAACATATAATTGAAGGTAAATTGAGCAAATGTGTTATTTCAGAAGGGTGTATCAAACTGGTAGCCCTTCACATTAATCGGTACCCAAGAAGTAGCTCTTAGTTTCAAAAAGGTTGGTGACCCCTGATTTACTCTTTATACCACTGCACAAACCCTTATGAGGATTTTCCATTGACACAATGATTTCTGTGTCTAATTAAATACTATACTACACCTAACTGTAACTCTAACCTCAGTACACACAAACAAATATTAATGCACTTTAATGTATTGCTTTTTTAATATAAATGTTAAAAAAATAAAATTTAAAAAACACTATTTTTGTAAGTGAATATGAGGACATCTGACGATCACTGTGAGGACATTTGGTCCTAACAAAGCGACTGTGACATCTCTGTTTCGCAAAAAAACTTGCATACTCATGAACAGCTGCACAAATCCAGGCATGAATAAACATTTTTACACACACACACACACACACACACACTTCTGTGAAACCCATCTGCAGGGAAGTGGCATTGTGTTGAGGTTTTTTCTTTTGTTTGTTGGTTTCTTCTGGAAATGACCGTCAGTGAAAAATGGAATGACTCTGCTCTTCAGGTAAACCGTACCGCAGCCATCACGCACTCAGAACCAGAGCTGTAAACTCAGAACCTCTACTTTGTTACATACACAAGTGCAGGTTTTATTGTACTACAGATAACCCAAGTGTGAATTCAGTTCACAAGATGAATGCGATGCTTGTAACCATCCCTTTTTCATGACTGCACTGATTCTTTGTCCTTGTTTTGAAATGTAAACTTGAGACTTGATCTTTAACCCTACATAAAAAAAACTAAGCAATGGTCACAGATTTCTGGTGATTTAATCGAGACCTCAGGCGTCTGCGAGAATGATGTAGCTGTGACTATAATCACTAATGATGCACATTCTTAAAACACACCATATGACCAACATTTGCATAATATTCATTCAAAAGAATGAATGCTTTCAATAGCAGGTATAATTCTTGCTACCAAACAATGAAATTATGACAACAAACTACTCCATGTTGACTAATGGTCCTTTACACAGGTCAGGCATAACGTTATGAATACCTGTCTAATATTGTGTTGGTCCCCCTTTTGCTGCCAAAACATTTGTGACCCACAGAGCATTAACAGCATTAACTTTATCAGTTTGAGCTACAAGAGTTCGTCTGTTGGATCGGACCACACGGGCCAGACTTCACTCCCCATGTGCATTAATGAGCCTCAGCTGCCCAAGACCCTGTCACCGGTTCACCATTGTTGCCCATTTTACCTGCTTCTAACACCTCAACTTTGAGGACAAAATGTTTACGTGCTGCCTAATATATTTCACCCACTATCAGGTGCCTTGATAAAGAGATAAACGTTCTTTGGCTTCTCCCATTAGGGGTCGCCACAGCGGCTCATCCACATGTTTAATTTGGAACACGTTTTCCTAACGCAACCCTCCCTATTTATCCGGGCTTGGGACCGGCACTAAGAGTGGCTAGGGTTGGTTCCCTGACCGAGGATCAAACCCGGGCTGCAGCAGTGAGAGCGCCGCATTCTAACCACTAGACCACCAGGGACCCTTGCCTTGATAAAGAGATAATCAGTGTCGCTTATAATGTAATAATATCGTAATATTATGCCTGGTCGGTGTGTAAAAGTATACAGAAAATCTTTCAGATCCCCTGGGCATAAACAGATAATAGAGTGGGCAAAATTGAAAACAACAAGGAACAGACTCACCTACAAAACAGACGGCAAGACGTTGTGACCAGGTACAGAATTACTAAGGAACACGTGCACAAAAAATTAAGGATTAACATGAAACAGGTGAACACACAAAACAGTAAAAAATAAAGAAAACAGTCAGCAAAACACCCTACATTAAAACTTTTCCAGCTGTATGTGGATTTTTCCAAAACCGTTACCACAAACTTGGAGGTATACAATTGTATAGGACGTCTCCATAAAATTTTGTGGAACATCTTCCCAGAAGAGTGGAAGTTATTATAAGAGCAAATAGGGACTTATTATGGAATGGGATGTTCATAAAGAAGCACATCTTATGATCCGGTGCACACAAAGTTTTTGTCCATATAGCGTATAAGCGTGTGGCGTTTATTGTCACAAATTATGAAAATTTGTTCAGTGTTTTTTCACGTATGCAAAAAATAACTATGTAACCGCTCACCCCATATTCATATCAAACTGTGCTCACTTCCCTTTCCACTTACAGCTAAGTCGGAATTTCTTATTTCGCATTGACTATGCAGACTCAAATATCATGTCTGTGTCAAGCATGCGAGAAGTTTGTCTGTAGAGTTTAAAAAAAATAAAAAAAAGTGGTAAAGACTTCTGCTAATTCCAGAAAGAGGAAACATCACAAACTATTGCTTGAAGAAACAAAAACATGAAGAGGTGGCTGAAGAGCCTATTTCTGTTTTCTTCTTGTTTTGTTTTTATCCTTTTCTTTCCCCTCCTCTGTTCTTTTTCGCTCTGTCGTTTGTGGGTGTCGGGTTACTGGAACATTCACCCTGCAACGCTGTTTTAATGCAGCGGCGTTCGAATGCAGGATGAATATTCAAGGTTTGACACAAATCTATAAACATGAATATATGAAGGATTAAAGCGTGCTGGAGAGAAGCTCGGGACGGCGACACGGCTGGGTGCAAAGCTTGTATGCAAGTTTGTGTGTGTGCACGTGTGTGTGTGCACGTGTGTGTGTGTGTGTGTGTTTTACAGTTCAAGCCATCATTTCAGTGAAACCCTGAATGTGCCACCATCATGAAGCTAGCAACACTGGGGAAAACACCAAGCTAAAAATATTTCCACTCATCGTACAGGGGACAGCGTGTGAAGCTCACTCACGGCTGTGTATCTTCTACTGCATAAAGAACCAGGAATCTTTTCAGCTCCAAAATCCTGGGAGATGAATCCTTGCAGTAGCACAACCGAGAGAAATGGTATGAAATGGAGAGAATAAACTATTTGGATATGTAATACATATTCATGGAGGTAAAACTGAAATGTAATTCAGTGAATCTGATGGAGTTGAAGCCAGCAGAGAAGGTGTTGCTGACCCTGATGGTCCAATTGCTGAAGAAATGTTATATTACCACAGGGTTTTATCATATGTTCTCATAAATGCTGAATGCTTGATCCTTGATCCATGATGCGTGGTTTTTCAGATTTTTTTTTAAATATTTGTGTAAGTAAACAACGATTTACTTATAAATAATAATCAATAAATACGCTATACTTTTATTATTTATAAAGCGACCGAAAATTTGTGATATTTTATATGTAGACTGATTTTTTCTCACTAAACTGTTTCTCTAAGCACCACTGCTTAGGTATATAAGATATGGATATGGAGGCCGAAGAGTTTCCCGAGAGGCACATAGAATGCAGATTAACATGGCAGAGGTAGAGCTGCATCTTCCTGGAGTCAGAGCAGAAAAAGATCATCTTGGTTTTATTTCATTTTTTGTTTTTTTGCACTTTAAAGGTCTGTTTGTAAAAGGGCCATGCGTTAGAAGTCTGTCTGTCTGATCCAAAGACATAAAAGTGAACTATATGTAAAATATTGAATTAAAGAGCATCGTATTTTTTCTTTGCATCGCATTGCATTAATTTGCATTGTGTTGAATCGAATGGAATTCGATTCGTATCTCATCGGTAGCTGTTTCATATGTATCTTTACCTTGTTTTATCTTTGGCCTCAGTTATCGAGATGCACATCCCTTTAATAGACAGTTGTCTTGTAAACCAGTGGAATTAAATGAACTGGAGAAGAAAATGTTAGAATGAGAACTATAACAAAAAAATTCAAAACACTAACATTAACACCAACAGTTTTATTATTAAATGAACCTCTCTCTTTCTCTCTCTCTCTCTCTCTCTCTCTCTCTCTCTCTCTCTCTCTCTCTCTCTCTTATTAAGAATAGCTTTGAACAAGTAAATGTAATCAGCCAGGCCTCTATGTTTACCTATGATTTATTCCCTGCTTCAGCTTTAAAAATAAACACTCTCCAGAGGTGTTTTGAAATCGATGTGTTCGAGTTGAACGAGGTTAACAGGGCGTGTCCGTGTTACGGGAAAGAGGCTTTGCAGTGATCTCCCAACAAGCCTGAGAAGTTTGTGCACATTTTTTGTGTAGTCTGTGTGTATGATGTGCTTGGTGGTTGGGCTGAGACAGAGTTTAATCACCCACACCCACACACACGCACACACACACACACACACACACACACACACACAGACATACACAGACACACACAAACACACAGACAGTTGTATAATCCTGTAAACTTCATATTTACTGAGTGACATCACTGCCCCTGGCCTCTCAATGACCCCTGGTGTTTTCCTCAAATAGATAAAAAGTTCAAGTTCAACTTTATTTCTTTACCTCTTTTCACAATGGACATTTCCTCAAAGCAGCTTTACAGAACTTAAGAATTCTAGAATAAAATTTTTTCAAAATTGACTAATAACGTTTACACACAAAGACACACGTTCAAAGCATTATTTTCATATTTCTCCCCCTCATGAACAGACTACATGTATGTATTTATCACATCTTTCTGCCACTGTTAGGATTAAAGCCAACAACGTGCAAAGTCAGGAATTCACCTCAGACAAGTTTTGGCAGAGCACCGCCGCAAATTACCGCTCTCACTGCTTTCGCTGTGCTTTCAATCTGCTCTCTCTCTGCCTTCTTTCTGCCCTCTCTCTGCTCTCTCTCTCTCTGCTCTCTGCTCTCTCTCTTTCTCTCTGCTCTCTCTCTGCTCTTTTTCTGCTCTATCTCTACCCTCTCTCTGTTCTCTCTTTCTGCTCATTCTGCACTCTCTCTGCTCTCTCTCTCTGCTCTCTCTCTGCTCTCTCTCTGCCCTCTCTCTGCTCTCTCTCTCTCTCTCTCTCTCTCTCTCTCTGCCCTCTCTCTGCTCTCTCTCTCTGCCCTCTCTCTGCTCTCTCTTTGCCCTCTCTCTTCTCTCTCTCTCTCTCTCTCTCTCTCTCTCTCTCTCTCTCTGCTCTCTTTCTGCCCTCTCTCTGCTCTCTCTCTCTGCCCTCTCTCTCCGCCCTCTCTCTGCTCTCTCTCTGCCCTCTCTCTGCTCTCTTTTTGCCCTCTCTCTCCGCCCTCTCTCTGGTCTCTCTCTGCCCTCTCTCTGCTCTCTTTTTGCACTCTCTCTGTTCTCTCTCTCTGCCCTCTCTCTGTCATCTCTCTCTGCCCTCTCTCTGCTCTCTTTCTGCCCTCTCTTTGCTCTCTCTCTCTCTCTGCTCTCTCTCTCTCTGCCCTCTCTCTGCTCTCAGTCCGCTCTATCTCTACCCTCTCTCTGCTCTCTCTCTCTCTCTCTCTCTGCCCTCTCTCTGCCCTCTCTCTGCTCTCTCTCTGCCCTCTCTCTGCTCTCTTTTTGCCCTCTCTCTCCGCCCTCTCTCTGCTCTCTCTCTGCCCTCTCTCTGCTCTCTTTTTGCACTCTCTCTGTTCTCTCTCTCTGCCCTCTCTCTGTCCTCTCTCTCTGCCCTCTCTCTGCTCTCTTTCTGCCCTCTCTCTCTCTGCTCTCTCTCTGCCCTCTCTCTCTCTCTCTCTCTCTCTCTCTCTCTCTCTCTCTCTGCCCTCTCTCTCTCTCTGCCCTCTCTCTGCTCTCTCTTTCTGCTCTCTCTCTACCCACTCTCTGATCTCTCTCTCTCTGCCCTCTCTCTGCTCTCAGTCCGCTCTATCTCTACCCTCTCTCTGCCCTCTCTCTGCTCTCTCTTTCTGCTCTCTCTCTACCCACTCTCTGCTCTCTCTCTCTCTCTGCCCTCTCTCTGTTCTCAGTCCGCTCTATCTCTACCCTCTCTCTGCTCTCTCTCGCTCTCTCTCTCTCTGCCCTCTCTCTCTGCTCTCTCTCTACCCACTCTCTGCTCTCTCTCTGCTCTCTTTCTCTCTGCCCTCTCTCTGCTCTCAGTCCGCTCTATCTCTACCCTCTCTCTGCCCTCTCTCTGCTCTCTCTCTGCCCTCTCTCTGCTCTCTTTTTGATCTCTGCCATCTCTCTGCTCTCTCTCTCTGCTCTCTCTGATCTCTCTCTTCTATTTCTCTCTGCTCTCTCTCTGCCCTTTCTCTGCCATCTCTCTCTGCCCTCTCTCTGCACTCTTTGCTCTCTCTTCCTCTATCATCACCATCAGCATCACCATTATCACTATCATCAACCTCATCACTATCATTAATCATCATCACAAGTATTTATTGTTAATGATGAGCATATTTAAGAGACACCTTGAAGAGAGGGAGAGGATGTGAGAGAGAGGGGGGGGGAGACATTCCTACTGAAATAAATAAAGACTTTACAATAGAAAAAAAATCTCTAATTGACTTTGATTGAAAATCTGTAACTCTAAATCAGGCTCCTGTAGGATTTATTCCTTTTTGACATGATTCTTCCCACATTCATTACCATCTGTATCAAAGTGTCACAGACTGGCAGGCTGTCAAATAAACTGCATCTTTAACATCTCAGGGTGTGTGTGTGTGTGTGTGTGTGTGTGTGCTTGTGTGTGTGTGTGTGTGTGTGTGTGTGTGTGTGTGTGTGTGTGTGTGTGTGTGTGTGTGTGTGTGTTAGAGAGAGAGACAAAGAGAGAGAGAGAGAGAGAGAGAGAGAGAGAGACCTCGGGGACCTCCAGCCTTTTCCTGCCACTCTCATTTTACCCAGTAACATAAGAATGTCTCTTGTTAAAGGTCTCAGAGAGCTCAAAGGCAAAACCCCCTAAACCACCTCTCTAGGATCCGAATGGTGCCTGGCCCCCCGCAATCGCATCACGCGGTAGCAATTAAGCCGAGCTTTCATTAACGCGATTAGCCTTATTCGAGACAAACATCTGACCCACAGGGCATTAAGAGAGATAACATATGATGCGGATGTGTGTTTAAGTGAGAATAAATTGAAGTAACCATCTGTTATGATAAAAACAAGAGACAGAGAGATAGTCAGAGAGAGAGAGAGAGAGAGAGAGAGAGAGAGAGAGAGAGAGAGAGAGAGAGAGAGAGAGAGAGAGATCATTATGAAAGAAAATCTATGAAAGGGCTGCGAGGTCATAAACTAGAGAACAACAGATTGACAGACTAAAAACATTTTCAACTTGGAAGTCTATGTGTTGATGAAGCCGCTCCTTGCCATTGAGGTCTGAAACTGAGTGAGAGAGATGGAGAGAGATGAAGAGAGTAACTGTAATCAGAGATCACCGAAACTTACAAATCTCTCACAGGTCACTGATTAGCATGCTAACGGTAACCTTGCGCCAGACAGCTCACGCACATTTTGCTGGTCACTTTTTATAAGATTTTTATACAACACACTCCAACATCGACATCAGGATCACCGTCATCATCATTATCATCATCATCATCATCATCGGCGTCTTCATCATCGTCATCATCATCATCATGGACAGGCCCAAACCCAGATAGCTTACAGCAGCATGAGCCAACTTTCCTTTTCCAACATAACATAGAAAGAAAGAAAGAAAGAAAGTAAGAAAGAAAAAGAAAGAAAGAAAGGAAGAAAGGAAACTAAAGACTTAACTGAAGACTGAACTTGGATGTCCATGGGTTGGTGGATTCTCTCCTTGCCATTGGGGGTTTGAAACAGAGAAGAGAAGAAAAGAGAAGAGAAGAGAAGAGAAGAGAAGAGAAGAGAAGAGAAAGAGAAAGAGAAAGAGAAAGAGATGGAGAGAGTCACTGTTACCTGACTCACCGCATCCTACAGGGCACTCACGGGTCACTGACTAGCATGCTAACGCTAACCTTGCCCGAGAAAAGCTCACGCAGATTTTGTTCGGTCCATTTGGCCGCGTGGGCCAAAAGTTAAGTGCTTGGCGAGCAGCAGCTTGCTAGGAGGGAGTGGAGGCGTGTCAGGCTGTCACTGTTTGTATGTGTGTTTGGCTGTCAGAGTCACTGTGTACGCCAGCTTGCTCGGGGTGGCATCTTGTTTTTTGTCCTTCACCGTCGTAATGTAATGTAACTAATGACTCCAGATGGACTCTGAGCTTATTTCTGCCCACAGAGACTATTACAATTAAATCTCCTACATACAGTATACCACTGTTTAAATAAATAATCTGCCATTTTCAATCACAAGCTCAAGATCTACTGGGTCATGCAAGTGTTACATAATAACATAATAAATGGACATTCGGTGGCACCCAGATAAGGACGAGGTTCCTTTTTGAGCCTCTTTTCGATCATCCTATTCCACATTTAGTCTCCATTTGCTATAATAATAAGCTCCACTCTTCCTGGGAAAGGAATTTATGTTCCACTAGAATTTGTGGACATTTGGGTAAGATTTTATTCTGACACAAGGGTGTTAATAAAGTAAGGTACTGATGAAGGTGAGGTGAGGAGGCCTGGGGTGCAGTCAGCATTAAAAAAATCCTCCCAAAGCAGATCTTCATAGAGCTGGCTTTGTGCACAGGTGCATTGTCATGCTGGAACAGGTGTATCATCTATAATGGCTGACAAAGGTTTGGAGACTCCTAAGTTTTTGAGAAAAACCTTGTCTTGTTGTATGGTCTAGATGGAATTGCATGGCGCTGAAGTATGGAGCCATGTTGGAGCCATGTTGGTTTAGCATTGGTTCAACAAATGCAGGAAAACTCTGAAGGGAGCAGGTAGTTGGTTTGAAAGAGATGTAGAGGAGACAGGAGAATAAGAAGAAGCAGGAAAACTTCATGTCTGTACACTACAGATGAGGTGGAGAGAAGTTTTTGCTGTAATTATGCATTATTTCTACACTTTTGTTGTTTAGTTTTGTAGCTTAAATCAACATGCTTATTCCAATATATGTTCTAGTTACTATAGTAACAATTATGGAAGAAGTCTCCGGTGTCAGTTGGTTGTCCAACTGTCTTTAAGAAGAAAAAAGTTTGACGGTTCAGGAAACAACTGTTTCAGCTGCTATAGTGAGGGGAATTTTTTAAGATTAAATGGATTTCTGTGGTATAAAAGGAATAAAACACATTGCTGCTTTGATATAAAACCCTTGGATTATATTCTCCATCATGCTGTATATTCTTGTTTGTAACAATTTTTGTAACCTTTATCTATAGAATAAAATAAATATAAACCCGTTTTATTTGTAGGTGTGTTGGCGTAAACAGTGGGAATCAGATCTCGCTCTGGTTCTGTCTCATTGTTCTCCATGCTAATAATGAACACTTCCCTTTTTCTCTCTCTCTCTTCTCTACTCGGTTCAAAATTCCTCATGGTTTGGCACGAGTCAGAATTAAAGGAACAGAAAAACTTAGACATTACAGAATGAGTAAAAAGTGTGGACGTCGGAGTCTGATATCATTTGTGATCATACAGGAGCATCTGTGGAGCCCATGGTATTAAATGTCATAAGGTAATAGTGAAGTGGTGTGTAAACTTTTGCACTCGACCGTGTTCTGTTCGCATGTACAAGTTTTTCGAATTTCCCATGACGATAGCAATACGACAAAATTGTACAAATATTTTACGTTTGCTGGGGCAACTACAGTATGGTACTGTAAATTGCTCTGTTTTTGCTAAATGATGTACTGTAATTTGTTAAATTATTAAAAAAACTACAGTGTACCACCCCATACTGATCACCATTCTTTAAGACTCCTATGTAGGCTAGGCCATGTTTTGATTTACGAAATTTTCAAATAACGACGGGAACACATCTCCATCGTCAGGCGGGACTACCTGTAATTCAAAATCTTTCGTTTTGTTCATTAAAACAAGTTCCTTTTTAACCTCGCAAATGAAGGGGAAGCTCAGTGGTTAAAGTGTTTGACTTCTGATCGGAAGGTCGTAAGTTAAAATCACAGCTTTGCCAATCTGCCACTGCGGGGCCCCTAAGGGCCCCCTAAGCGAGGCCCTTTTGTCCTTGGTTGTTCAAATTATATAGATATAAGTCGCTCTGAATAAGGCTGTCTAATATATGGCACAACTGTATATGTAAATGTACCTCGATATGTTTGTGTGCGTGTTTGTGTAAGAAATGCTAATTGTTGGTGAACTCATTCAGCCTTTAGCCTCGTGGTCCTCCTGCAGGCCTCATGTTCACTGGCATGAATGATTTAGTAGATGACATACTACAAATGTCCCCTTATCGGTCTCATTCTTTCACACACACACACACACACACACACACACACACACAAAAACACACTATTCATTTTTGCTCCCTGATATACCTTTAGATAATCGCTTAAACATTTGAGTCATTCTTCATTATCTGTGAACTTCTTGAGAAGTTGAAGAGTAAAATAAACGAGTGCTGGACACGCAGTCCGCCTATCGCGCTTCACTCGTCCTTCACGCACGCTTTACCTACAGGAAACTCACACTTACGAGTCAAGGCCCCTTGTAGTGGGAAATGCATTGACCTCAAACAACTTTTTTTTTATGCTTTCACACGTTTTCTCTTTCTCTTTCTTTTTCGCACTCTTATCTGAGATGTTTCAACTAGAAACAAGACCAGAATGATGTATGTGTTGAAATTAGCCAGAATACAATCTTTGGACTGAAGATTTCAGTTGACTGAAAGGAAATTTTTTTTTTTACTTAGACCTCTGGCAATTCTGCTCATTTGTACTTCTTTAAAACAAACTAAATGGTTTTCTTATAGATGTTGTTAGCCAGCTCATTAACACCTACTTGAGCAGACCATTAATCTGTGAGGATTTTCAATTATATAAGCATCACTGCAAATACTAGCCACTAGCTAACACAAAAAAGGACATCTGAGGTGATTTTAAAGGCATTTTGTACTCAAGCCATCTAACATTAGCTATCGATCTTAAACTTATCCAACATTATTTTACTTCATAGATGTTGAATCTTGCAATCTAGCTAAGAATTATAGGAATTTTAAACTTGTATTTATAAATGATAAAAAAAACTTATGATTAAAATGACCTAGTTAGTTAACATTAGCTAACGCACTGGGATTACTGTGGATTTTTAAAGCCATGGTCATTGATGTTTATAATCTTCACAGCCAACTCGACCTTTTCATAGCTATTGTTAGCAAACCTGAAGGAATTTCTAAGTTCTTCAAACAATTGACAGTTTGAGAAAGCTAGCTAGCTGCATAACAATAACTAACCTGACAGGATTCTTTTTATATTTTATATTTTATATAGGTTAACTCACCTGTCGAGATTTCTTTGAGGATTAGGTTGTGTTTCTAACTGATCTCATGATAACCATGGCTAACATTCGCTAATCTGTCGGCATTTATATGGAGATTATGTTCTAAGCTGTTTATGATCTTATATATACATTTATGGCATTTAGCAGATGCCCTTGTCCAGAGTGTTGTACAAAAGTGATTTGAGTTTCTAACAATGAATATATCTACACTGGTATGTTAGATTACAAACTTAAAAACTCTTACAATACTTCAAGATGACTAGCTAACCTGACCAGATTTCTATGAGAATTTTAGGTTCACAACTGTTTATAATCTGGAAAAAAAAATTAATAAATAAAAATAATAAAACCACCAGGTTAACTCGCATATTTTAACCAGAAAGGAAATTTTAACACAATTTTAACTTGTCAATAAAAATTTAGGATTTTTATTCAGCTAGGCAGTCCTGATGGTGTGTTAGTCAGTGATGTGCCGTCAGGGCCAGCAAAGCATTTGTTGCTGGCCTAAAAACTATCAGAAGCCCTGACCTACATTTACAACCTAAATTCTAATATTTGTTCCATGAAATTGTATTAATTTATTCACAACAGTATATTCTCTTCATTTCCTAGCATTTCTTTTGGCTGCACTGCTTCCAGTACGTGTATGTAGATTTTTTGTCCAATCAGTTTTCAGCCTCTATATTTTTTATTTTTTTATCAAAGTCTCTATAATAAATAAATATGTTTCTTTAACCAATTAGATTTCATATTCGCCTCACAGGGCAGCTAGCTGGCCCAGAAAAGCATCAGCATTTTTCTGTTCTCTGATTGGTTGGTCAGAGGGAAACAGTTACAGCCAAGTTTGACTGCCAAAACATGTGTGTAGCTCTGCACAAATTAATTCACCAGATATAGACTTTTTTATGCCTACGGAGAAAGCAAAATTGATTTGGTCTCGGACATACTTTAAAATTTTATGCAATTGTACTTCAAAATTGTATGCTTGTATGTCACTCTGGATAAGAGCGTCTGCTAAATGCCGCAAATGTAAATGTAAATGTAAAATAGACATCGTGAGGAGGTCGGCCAACCCAGAGGCTAGTTAACTTGTCTCAGCTCGGGAAAGGGTTTATACCACTTCCAAACCAGTTAACTGGGTTTCTTGCTTTAGCAAAATGGTATTCACCCTCCATATGTGAAATGCCTCTCTCTCTAATGCCACGCGTTGTTATATTGCGTTTTTGTATTGTATTGATGGTTTCTATAATTGCGTGATAGTGGTCGTATTAAGAGGTGGATTCAGTTGGGTACATCCCCACTGAAGGCCCAGGCACCAAATGCTTAGCCCGCCACTGGTGGTAGTCACATGCACTGCTTCAGAAAATCATAATACAGTTTGACTGATAGGACTTTTTTAAATAATGTGGTTTACATTAAGCGCTAATCTGGTCCCCTGGTGGTCTAGTGGTTAAGATGCAGCGCTCCCACTGCTGCGACCTGGGTTCGATTCCCGGTCAGGGAACCATCCCCAGCCACTTTCAGTGCCGGTCCCAAGCCTGGATAAATTGGGGAGGGTTGCATTAGGAAGGGCATCCAGCGTAAAACATGTGCCAAATCAAACGTGCGGAGGATCCACCGTGGCGCCCCCTAACGGGAAAAGCCGAAAGAAAGTTTACATTAAGCGCTAATCTCATATAGCTCATAATCTGCTCTGCTAATATTTACACTTATGCTATTGGGCAGACGCCTTATCCAGAATGACTTACAAATACCCAGCAGTGGTAGCTTGTTGGTGCTTGGGATTTGAACTTACAACCTTTTAATCCAAAGTCAAACATCTTGACCTCTTGCCTAATATATGGTGTCTAGCTAACATTATGTTAATCTGCCATTTTTTTGTTTGTTTGTTTTAAAAAAAAAAAAAATTGTAGTTTGAAATATCATAATCGTAACTGCTTATGTCAGTCGACTGCTTATGTCTGTCTCAAGTCATAAACAACATTTGATCACTAGCAAATGCTAATATAGAAAATTTTTAATGCATTATTTTCATATGAAGCGCAGAAAATTTCCTCAAATAATACAAATTATAAAAAAGGGTCAATTATCTGAAACATTTTGTCAATATGCAGTGTTTTTAGAAGTGAATCTTGCTTGTAAAGCTGCCACTGGTCTATTTATAGGCTAAAAGTTAATGAGCCGTCGAAGAGGAAACCAATTTCGTGTGCCGCTATTTTGATTTTGAGATACCAAAGAAGAGTCACGGAAGCCACTATTTTCTCTAACGCTACCACACGCTTACACAGTTATGTGTTCTCTCTCTGTCTGTCCCTCGTTCTCTCTCTCTAAAAGTTAATGAGCCGTCGAAGAGGAAACCAATTTCGTGTGCCGCTATTTTGATTTTGAGATACCAAAGAAGAGTCACGGAAGCCACTATTTTCTCTAACGCTACCACACGCTTACACAGTTATGTGTTCTCTCTCTGTCTGTCTGTCTCTCTCTCTCTCTCTCTCTCTCTCTCTCTCTCTCTCTCTCTCGCTCTCTCTCTGCTTTCGATATGACTCGCCCATTCATGATCTAGCACATGGTACTGCATCAACATGAGAAAGAAAAAAAGAGAAAGAAATGAAATTAGTCATTCTATAAATTGCCTTTGCTACTGTGGTGTTAATATAAGCACTATGAATAAAACACTTTCATTAGTGTTTATTTTTAATCTACAGTAGCTGTCCTTTATTTTGACATTTGTACAGCTCTGAATCCTTGATTCTGATTGGTCAAAACTTCAATGCTAGTTCTGGCTGCTTGTTTTTATACATTGTAGTTTCTATAGTAACAGGGACTTGTATAACAGATGCCCTAAATATTCTAAAAACAATCATTTGTGTGTTGTTTTCTTAATTAACAAAGAATAATGTAGTTGTGTCAGCAGCGTTCGATACGGAAAAGTCGCCAGGACAGAAGCGTTTGTGTAGAAATGTATTGTGTAATGTTTAATTTTTAATAAGGGAGCCAATAATTGTTGGAGTTGGCTGAAATTATTAGATTTTCCTAATTTTATTAGAGTATATCACTGAAGAGTATATGGATGGATGGATGGATGGATGGATGGATGGATGGGTGGGTAGGTAGGTATTTAGGTATTTAGGTAGGTAGATAGATAGATAGATAGATAGATAGATAGATAGATAGATAGATAGATACTTCTCCCAAAGACAATAAGCCCACACGCCATGCAGGGACACGACACCTGAGGTTACCTCCAGATCTATGAGTGTGTGTGAGCTTGTGTGGGTTGGATGCTTTGGCAGTGAGCCTGGTGTGTACTGATTCAGCACATATTAACATATTCAACAGACACCCATGTCTTTCCCTCCTCAAAAACAGGTGTTGTGTCAGAACCGTGTGTTATCTCACCAACGCAACAAAACACACACACCTGCACAGAGTTTTTGTTTTTGTTACCTGCTTTTTAAATGCCATCACTTGAAGTCTTATCACACTGCACTGGGGGTTCTGAGGATCTTTACACTTCATACACAGTGGATAACTTGCAAACAAATGTAAACATCCCATTCTTCTATATATATCTTCTTCTTCTTCTTCTTTCGGCTGCTCCCATTAGGGGTTGCCACAGCGGATCATCCGTCTCCATACCGCCCTGTCCTCTACATCTGCCTCTTTCATACCAACTACCTCACCACATCCATGAACCTCCTCCTTGTCCTTCCTTTTTTCCTCCTACCTGGTGGCTCCATCCTCAGCATTCTTTTACCAATATAATTCATGTCCCTCCTCTGCACATGTCCAAACCATCTCAATCTCGCGTTCCTCACCTTGTCACCAAAACATCTTACATGCGCTGTCCCTCTAATAAACTTGTTTATAATCTTGTCCATCCTCGTCACTCCCAACGAAAACCTCAACATCTTCAGCTCTGCTACCTCCAGCTCCACCTCCTGTCTTTTACTCAATGCCACTGTCTCTAATCCATACAACATCGCAGGTCTCACCACAGTCCTATAAACTTTCCTTTCACTCTTGCAGATACCCTACTATCACAAATCACTCCTGTCACTCTTCTCCACCCACTCCACCCTGCCTGCACTCTTTTCTTTACTTCTCTAACACACTCTCCATTACTTTGCACTGGAGCACCTGTCCATCACCACTGCAAACAGGAAAGGGCTCAGAGCCGATCCTTGATGTAGTCTAACCCTCACCCTGTCGTTCCTACTGCACACTTCACTGCTGTCACACTGTCCTCATACATGTCCTGCACCACCCTCACATACTTCTCATTTCCTCATACAGTACCACAGCTCCTCTCTCGGCACCCTGTCGTACGCTTTCTCTAAATCCACAAATACACAATGCAACTTCTTCTGTCCTTCTCTATACTTCTCCATCAACATCCTCAAAGCAAATAAGGCATCTGTGGTGCTTTTCCTCGGCATAAAACCATACTGTTGCTCACAGATGGTCGCCTCTTCCCTCAGCCGGGCTTCCACTACTCTTTCCCATAACTTCATGGTGTGACTGATCAACTTAATTCCCCTGTAGTTACTGCAGGTCTGCACATCTCCCTTATGCTTAAAGATCGGTACTAGCACACTCCTTCTCCATTCCTCAGGCATCCTCCCACCTTCCAGAATCTTGTTAAACAATCTGGTTAAAAACTCCACTGCCATCTCTCCTAAACATCTCTACAGGTATGTCATCTGGTCCAACCGACTTTCCACTCTTCATCCTCTTAATCGCTGCTCTCACTTCCTTCCCACTAATCCTATCTAAATCCTGCTTTACCAACTCCACATCATCCAATCTTCTCTCTCTCTGATTTTCCTCAATCATCAGCTGCTCAAAATACTCCCTCCACCTTCTTAACACACTCTCCTCACTAGTCAACACATTTCCCTCTCCATCCTTTATAGCTCTAACTTGCAGCACATCCTTCCCAGCTCCATCCCTCTGACTGGCCAATCGGTACAAATCCTTTTCTCCTTCCTTAGTGTCGAACCTCTTATACAGCTCCTCATATGCCTTTTCCTTGGCTTTCGCCACATCCCTCTTTACCTGCTGCCGCATCTCCTTGTACTCCTGCCTACTTTCCTCATCACTCTGTCTATCCCACTTCTGTTTTGCCAACCTCTTTCTCTTATACTCTCATTCCACCACCATGTCTCCTTGTCTTCCTTTCTATTTCCAGATGTCACACCAAGTACATGTTTAGCTGCCTCCCTCATCACTGCTGCAGTTGTTTCCCAATCACCCAACACCTCTTCACCACCACCGAGCCCCTGTCTGACCTCTTCCCTGAACCTCACACTACACTCTTCCTCCTTCAGTTTCCACCATCTTATTCTTCTCTCAATCCTAAGTCTCCTTCTCTTCTTCTTTGCCTCCAAAACCATCCTACAGACCACAAACACCTTACACCTCCTCATCACCTCTGTTCCCTTCACCAACCTGCCCATTAAAGTCTGACCCAATCACCAACCGTTCTTTCCTAGGTACACCATCTACCACTTCATCTAATTTACTCCAGAATCTTTCCTTCTTCTCCATCTCAAAGCCAACTTGTGGAGCATAGGCACTGATGACATTTATCATCATCCCTTCAACTTCCAGCTTCACGTTCATCACCCTATCAGAAACTCTCTTCACCTCTACTACACTCTTACTCTTACCTCTTACTGTACTCTTCCTTCAGAATCACCCCTACACCATTTCTCTTTCCATCCACACCATGATAGAACAGTTTGAACCCACCTCCTGAACACACAACCTCCTCTCCATCATATCAGCTCTCTCTCTCCCTTTACCCGTCATAGTACCAACATTTAAAGTACCAACCCGAACCTCCACTCTCCTACACTGCTCCTATTTCTGCTGTCTCTGTAGACGTTTTCCTCCTCTCCTTCTCCTCCTTCGGCCCAATTAGTAGCCTAATTTCCCGGGCCTCGACCGATCCGGTATGAAATTCTGATTTGTGATCCGCATATTTGATTTGGCATATGTTTTATGCTGGATGCCCTTCCTAACGCAACCCTCCCCATTTACCCGGGCTTGGGACCAACACTAAGAGTGCACTGGCTGGTGCCTCCCTAATGGCTGGGTTAAATATATATATTACAAGTACACTTCTGTTACCTCATACAAAATCTGTCTATATTGCATTGACTGCCTATACAAACTCTCTGTACTGCATTGACAATGTAAACACTTGATAAGAGAGAAGAGAATGTCCTGTCATGATGGCATTGACAAATAAAAACCTTGAACCTTGAACCTGAACCTTGAATATATTTATATATAGTGCTTATATGGCATTTGGAATGGATCGAATTGGCAAACCCTCTGTAGGAAATTGTGCTTGGAAATGAAATTAACTCAAACTCGAGGCCGCATGCCTCCGTTGTCCTCCACACCTCCTCGTTCTTTTCTCTCCATCCTACACAGTGGAGGAGATTTCATAAGCCGGCTCAGATGGCCCTTCTTCTCAGCAGAGAAACTGAGGTAAAAGGCCACAAGGGCACAAACCGCAATCAGTCCATTGCTTTATTATTATTATCAGCAAACCACCGAGTTACAGGTACATTTGCTTTCATTTCTTCACTGTTTTGCAATGAAAAGCTTTGGGGTCGAATATGTACAATGTAATGTAACTGGGAATTGACCTCAGGATAGTTTATGGAGCCCAAACTGTTTCCATCATACATAATCAGTGGTGGACAGAGTAGTGAACAATCATAAAGTAAAAGTGTAAGTAGTGTAAAGGTATCTGTCCTAAATATTTCTCAAAGTATGAGTAAAAAGTAGCCTGTTTAAAGGTACTCAGGAGTAGAATCTTTTTGTTGCCAAACATTTGGTGCATCCCTAATTCACATTGGCTCATAAAAACTACAATTACCCAGAAGAGTTGCACATTTACGTAACCAAACCCTCTTGTCCTTTACATCTGCCTCTTTCAACCCACCTACCTGCATGTCTTCCCTCACCACATCCATAAACCTCCTCCTTGGTCTTCCTCTTTTCCTCCTTTCTGGTGTCTCCATCCTCAGCATAATCCTACTGATATACCCCATGTCCCTCCTCTGCACATGTCCAAACATGTCTCTAATAAACTTATTTCTAATCCTGTCCCTCGTCATCACTCCCAACCTCAACATCTTCAGCTCTGCTACCTCCAGATTCACCTCCTGTCTTTTACTCAATGCCACTGTCTCTAATCCATACAACATCTCAGGTCTCACCACAGTCCTATAAACTTTTTTTTTTAAAATCCTGCAGATACTCTTCTATCACAAATCATACCATTTAACATATTTATATTTAAGATATGATCATTAGCATATAATCAGAACTTACTTTGACGTTGAGGGAAAGTTTCGCAGTAAATGTACTGATACAGCACTAAAAATGTGCACAGGTAAAAGATCACTGTTTAAAATACTTAATAAAGTCAATTTTCTAAGGAAATCGACTCAATGACAGTATCGAGAGTATTTGTAATTTGTTAGTTTACACCACTGTTCATAATTTAGTATAATTTCATCTTCTATAAATTCTATAAACAGACAACTATTACATTCAGCTGTTTATTACCATATTCGAGCTGTTTGAACTTTCCACTAACAGAACAGGCCAACAATCCTGGGACCAAAAAAAGACCCAAAATGGCAAATATAAAGCCTTTATTGCTCTAAACTTAACATTATTTGGTCAGGAAATGAGCAAAAATGAAACAAACACTTTTTTTAAACCTCCTGTGTTCATTTTCTTTTTTGCCACAGTGCACTTTTTGTGGGGGGAAAAATAGAAACAGGGGAAATTCAATTCTATACTCTTATCAAACACAACATTGCAAATCAAAGGTTTTTATTTAAAAAAACTTCACACATAATAAATATATAAAATATTTACATAGTTTGAATGTCAGTCAGTCATTATTTGGTAAACTGCTACACCGGACACCCTAGAGTCCATGAAAGACCTGATAAGAAGTTCACAGGGTTTGTTTTATTTAAACTCATTTCCTGATCAATAATTTGTTGTTAAAAAAAATGGAAAGTTAAATATTTGTATATTTTGGGCTTATTGTTTGCCTAAGATTGTAGTAGTTGGGTTTTTATTAGGAGTTAGGGAGTTACTGAAGAAGGAATATATTCTCCATGAATATTATTTTCCTACAGGTGTGATGCACCTTGTTCATGGAATAATTAGCAAAATTATCAATTACATCAATTAAAACGTTTAGATATATCATAAAGAATGCCATGGAGAAGGTTTTTAGTAAAAGGCCTTTGTGTTGTGTATGCTGAACTTCAGGTTCTCAACGTAGGGGTTCATGAGGCAAAGCTTTTTTTATTATATAGAATTTATATTCATGATTTCATTGTTATAATTTTATATATATATA
>MU551540.1:893895-926431 GCA_024362625.1 Silurus asotus | reverse complement strand
TGTGTGTGTTGAGAAAACATAGGTTACAGCCATTTCTGTAATATTTGGAAATATATATGGCATATACAGTATGTTCAACTATCCAACATATATTTCTATATCTGAGAAATCCAAACAAAACATGTATCTATAATATGTACCATATATTGCTATATATCAGATTTCCATATTACTTATATAAACAGGAAGTGAAGCATCGATGCTGTCATTTGCTCATGTGGTGGGAAGCATTGCTGCCTCCCATCTCCAAGAATCTTCGTTCCATCCTGAGCGCAGTTTAGTGTGTGTGTGTGTGTGTGTGTGTGTGTGTGTGTGTGTGTGTGTGTGTGTGTGTGGGTAGATAGGTGGTTTCATATGTTCTCCACGAGTCTGTGTAGGTTTCATTCAGGTTCTCTGGTTTCTTCCCACCTCACAAAATATGTGCTGGTAGGTCAAACCACCTAAACTAGTCCTCGGTATGTGTATGGGTCTCCTACGCTGGACTGGAATCCCATGTATTACACACAGATTGTAAACACTATTTCACTCGTAAATGAACAAATTTTAGATGTAAAACACACAAAAAAAAAAAAAATGCTGAAATAGAATCCATCAGTCAAACCCTTTGTGTTCAAGTGGAAATAAATGAAATATTTTGATGTCATTTCGATGCCGAAGCGACAGTTGAAAAGGATCAGATTTGATACTTAGTAAACGTGTTTTTGAAGAGACTTGATAACATTTGATACTGACCATACAAGCTCTTTATAACTACACATAAACACTAGTGTAGTTTTCAGCCTTTATTTCGCTTTTGACTATCTTATTCCACATTTAGTCCCCATTTGCTTTTACAATAACCTCCACTCTTCTGAGAAGATGTTGAACTAGATTTTATGGAGGTTTGTGCTCATTCAGCTACAATGGCATCAGTAAAGTCAGGTACTGATGTAGGTGAGGTAAAGAGGTTCCTGGGGTGCGGTCAGCATTCACATTCATCCCAAAGGTGTCCAGTAGTGGTAATACCTCTTTAGCAGGAGATCTTCCACTCCAAACCATGTAAAGCATGTCTACATGGAGCTGGCATTGTGCATGGGGGATTGTCATGCTGGAGCAGGTTTGGATCTCCTAGTTCAAGTGAAGGGAAATAATCACCAGACCGCATCCACAGAAGAAGAAGCACATATGGAAAAGTCAGGGGTCACCCTATGTTTTATTTCCTCTAAAACTCAAATTTGTTATCACTGTTTTCCCTTCAAATACTGGATGGATGGATTTATAATTGCATCTTATTATTTATTAATTTAATTATAATCATATAATTATAATACTGAGCTTGGGCTCTTGCTGCTAAAGCTACATTCCCACCATTTGCAGGAAAGTTTCCTAAAAGTGCTTGTTTGGTTGTTTAGTTTTGTTTGTGCGTGCGCGCGCGCGCGTGTAAGTGTGTGTTTTCTTCTAGCGGGCACGTCGCATTTGCGTCTGTGGAAACGAGACTACGCGAGAGCGCGCGCCCCCGTGCCTTGTTTTTTAACTCTGGGGGTAGTTCCTGGCAACCACGTCACCCGACCGGGGCGTGGCGCGTTGCGCTCGATAGGTCGACGCGTAAGCAACACCACCACCCACCCCCCGGCCACGCTCCGCGCGTATAAAACGGAGGCGCGCCGACGCGCGTGAATTTCAGACGACGCGTGCTGCGGGGCGGAAGCGTGCGCGCGCTCGCGGTCTACGAGTGTGTGTATGTGTGCGTACCCGTATTATACGAGTGTGTGAATAGCGTATCGGAAGGAGTGTTTGGAGCATCGTTTTGCTGTGAGCTGTGAAAGGACACAAAAAAGAGGGAAAAGCGTCTGAAAACTCGGTACAGTAAATGAAACGTTTGATTTTTTTTTTTCGTGGATCTTTTTTTTTTTTTTTTAATGTAGATTATTGATTTTCCCGTTAATATTTACGGAACTTACGCAAAAGATGTATGGACAGTGTGCGCTATAAGAGTTTTACTCATATTCTTTACATATTTTGAGAAATCTTATCATTTAAAGAAAAAAAAAGAAAAAAGAAAAAAAAAAGCCCTGCTTTCTAAATGTGTCACATATCGACCAAAATGGAGCAGCCGTTTTATCATGACGACTCGTTTCTCTCTGCTTATGGCAATCCAGACGCCGTGACCCTGCGCGACTACAAGCTCCTAAAACAGAGCATGAGCACCAGCTTTGTGGAGCCCTACCGCAACTTCAAGAGCGACTTCTACCCGGCCGGGAGCGCAGACGCCGGCTCTCTGAAACTCGCCTCTCCGGAGCTGGAGCGTCTCATCGCGCAAAGCGGCGGCGGCGTGATCACAAGCCCCACACCGGGTCAGTACCACCTGTACAGTCGCTCCATCACCGAGGAGCAGGAAGGCTTCGCGGACGGCTTCGTCAAAGCGCTGGACGAGCTTCACAAAATGAACCAGGTGGCGCCGCCGAACGTGTCGCTGGGCGCCGGAGGTGTGCCGCCGTGCGCGCCGCCTGATGCGCCGGTCTACGCCACGCTGAACAGCTGCAGCCCGAACACTAGCGTCCAGCAAGCGGCTGCGCCCTCCACCTACCCCAGCGCCACCATCAGCTACCTGCCTCACCACCACCAATACCACCACCCTCACCAGCAACATCAGCAGCAGCCTCACCACCACCACCACCACCACCCTCATCACCCCCACCACCCTTTCCCGCACGCCCTACACGCGCCCAGGATCTCTGCGCTCAAGGAGGAGCCCCAGATCGTCCCCGACGTGCACGGCGCGTGCGCGGACGGCTCGCCACCGACCTCGCCGGTCGACATGGAGAACCAAGAGCGCATGAAGGCCGAGCGCAAGCGCCTGCGCAACCGGCTCGCGGCCACCAAGTGCCGACGGCGGAAGCTGGAGCGCATCTCGCGGCTGGAGGACAAGGTGAAGGTGCTGAAGTCGGACAACGCGGGTCTGTCCAACACCGCGTCCATGCTGCGCGAGCAGGTCGCCCAGCTCAAGCAGAAAGTCATGACGCACGTGAGCAGCGGGTGCCAGTTAATGCTGACCCCAAAAATTAAGTCGTACTGAGAAGAACTCAAGGACTTTTTTTTTTTTTTTTTAAAAACCCCAAGGGTTTTTTTTTTTTTTTTTTAAGGAAAAAAAAAAGGGGAAACACTGGAAGATGTCTTGATAATATTGCAGCACTGAATCAATCATGTTTCTTGTAGAAAACTTTCCAATGTGTTGCTACGTGTATGTATTGTTTTTTTGTTTTTTTTTGTGTGTTTTTTTTTTAAAGCATTTCCTTTATAAACATGTTGTTCGTATGGTTCCAGATGAAATGCACACGAAAGACAAATGAAAGGACTGAAAACGTCAGGAAAACTTCATCATCTTTGTGCGAGTGATATCCTATGAATACATCACGATAACTTATTTTCACTCTTTACGTCAGGTTATTTCAGAGAAATCTTTACTGTAAAGGGTTTTTTTTTCCTTTTATTTTATTTAAGTAAAAAAAAACTTGTAAAAAAAAAAAACAATCCAGCCGGTGTGTGTGATTTGTAATAATACATCCTGAATGTACACACAGAGATCATTCATTACTTCTCTGACATTTCTTAGTGCGCGCGCCGTGTACGAGAACGCGCTTACGTCACAAGTAGTTTCCAAAAATGGGCAAATATTTAACATGTACGTCATTGAGAGTAAAACTGCCAGGAAACCCCGCCCACACTACCGGTTTAAACACAGGTTGTTTTTTTTTTTTTCTTTTTTCGCTTTGAAGTTCAGTGAATGAGCCGCTCGCGCGTGTGAATGGGTAAAGAAAAGAAGAAACTTGGGGGAATTTCCCTCACTCTCGAGTTCCCAAAACAGTTTCGGCGAAAAGAAAAACCTGCGATAAAAATAAGAACCGCGCACATTTTTCCGGGTAGTTTGCACAAATTTAGAGCGATCGCAAGCACAAACGACGTGAAAGAGTCGAGAGAGACAGAAAAAAACAAAGGATTGAGGTCGCGTCAGTGAAAAGCGGATTTGTTTTCGCCTATTAATAGATTCACATTTCTTGCTGTTATTGTTGGTGGTGATGGTGGTGGTTTTTGCCACATTGTTTATTTCCCATTATTTACCTTCAATCAATTACTGAGGTCACGTGATTAATGAATGGGTTTTTTTAAATTATTTACATGAACACCTTTGATATCAGTATTTAAAAAAAAAAATATCCAAATGCAATTGCCTTCTCATATAGGAATCAAGGGTCACTGTGCATCAAATTTACCCACATGTCAGTCAGATCACTAGTGGGCAGGTGACACCCCCCCCATACACCCCCAATGATACAGGATATGTACCACCCATGTCTACACATAGAGGTTTAATGATCACCTTATGCACAGTGCTGGACATCATAAAGCAAAAGGCGTCTCAAAGTCCTCCTGCAAAATAACATCCGAACCGGACACGGTTTATATAATTCAGTATAAAACTCTCTAAAGTTTAGATTATTTATTGGAAACACTCCATTTTTTTAATTATCATCATCAATATTATTATAATCATTTCCTTTATTAGAGACGTAATTAAACACCCTGATACATACTACCTATTCCACGTCGAGGTTAAAGATCACCTTCTAAACAGTGCTGGACATCCTTAAACGGCATCTCCAAATTGGTCTAGATCTTGCCAATTACTGAGGTCATGTGGTGGGTTTTTTTTGGATTGTAATGAACATCAGCATTTCAAAAAGATTTCTTATCTCATAAAAATCATGGGTCACTTTATCACTACTTTATAGTGTGTCCGTGTGTGGTGCTGGTTTGAGTCTATCAGAATTGTAGGGAGAGCGGTGACTGATATTACAGTGATTGAAAGACTTTATTGTAACTGCCCCCCCCCTTTATACACCCCCCCTATACAAACCACTTATGTCTACACATAGAGGTTGAATGATCACCTTATGAACAGTGCTGGACATCATAAAGCAAAAGGGATCTCTAAAGGGCTCTAAATCCTTTTTTTTCCATCCAAGTCCTCTTGATTGTAAAATGACACACAAACCATTTCAAGAAGTAATAAAAAATTCTCTAATTATTTATTGGAAACACCTTTTTTATTTCAGGTTTTTCCACAGGCACCGTGGTGGTACTGTGGGTTCTTCAGCATTGCCACCTGTGTGTTTTTTTTACATTTGGCCGCTATACTTTAATATGTGCACATGGTGAGATGGTCTATCTTGCTCCTAATGGTTCTGGGAGCAGGATTTAGCGTTCATGAGGACGGCCGAGTGCATAAATTATCTGGGAAAAAGATGGCAACAGAGATGGATTATAGGAGGAAGATGAGCAAGTGAGGCAGAGTGATGCTCTGGGCAATGTTCTGCCAGGAATCTTTGGGTCAGACTCCTGTGAATAAGACATACCATTTACCTAAACATTGGAACAGACCAAGTTACACCCCTATATGAGAACAATGTTCCCTAATAGCAGGAGCCCTGCATATCCAAACTAAACTTTCTTTCGGCTTCTCACATTAGGGGGCGCCACAGCGGACCATCCGCATGTTTGATTTGGCACATGTTTTTACGCTGGATGCCCTTCCTAACGCAACCCTCCCATTTATCCAGGCTTGAGACCTGCACTAAGGCTTGTGCAACCCTAATGGCTGGGGTTGGTTCCCTGACCAGGGATCGAACCCGGGACCAAGCGGTGAGAGCACCACATCCTAACCACTAGACCACCAGGGGACCTTATATCCAAACTGTTGTTCAGAAATGTTTTGGGGGGCAAGACAAAGATTTTGAGGTGATGACATGTCCTCCAAATTGTCCAGATCATAATCTGAATCAGCATCTATCTGACGTGCTGGACAAACAAGTCTGCTCCAAAGAAGGACCCAACATAAAGAACTTAAAGGATCTTGGTGCCAGGTACCAGTCTATGCTTCAATGCTATTAGAGATCATTCTTGTTTTCACCACAAGACCTGCTTAAAGAAGGTGCACCATGATGTAATAACGAGCAACAAGTCCACGCCTGTTCCCGAGGTAGCATTAGAGAGCCAAGCCCAGTCTCGGTAACCCCAAATGGAGGCATGAGGACACCTTATCCGAGTCAGGGATCAGCGTTAATATATGTTTACTGTACTTTCTGTAACATAAGAGCTAGTTATGGCCAATTTGCTTGCACCAGAGGCGCACAGCTGCACTCCTGACAACTCACTAAAGCATTTAGGGTGTCAAGAGTCATACCTTTTATCCATTTATAGCTACATTTAACAATGTGGCCTGTCTCTTCCTGTTATTACTTACATTAAAGCTTGAAACAGTCATTCCCTCACCAGCCTGCTTGGGGTTTTTTTTCTGTTGAAGTTTTAAAAAAGCACAGCTTGTCATATTAGCAAGAAACCATGTCCTGACACTGGAGACTCCTTCTTCAAAATGTCAACTGCCTCTTTACAGAAAACACCACCATCTATAACATGTTAATTTACTTAAATAAAGAGTGTATCTATACCATTTCCCGTAAAAGGTGTTTGAGATTAATGTGTTCACGGTGATCAACTGGAGCCTAAAAGCTTCCCTTATTGGTCAGCTGAACTAGCTTTGAATCGTCTCACACGCAAGATCTACACACAGGGTAAAGACGTAATGTGACCTGGATAGACATCGCTGAACATCAATCGTCTTCCAGGAGACAAGTGTATCACCTGCTGTTTTTATAAACATGACAGAACTTTTCCATCAAACACCAAAACATTTCATCTGAAATTTGTAAAAGGCTTCCATCTAGAGGTCAGAAGGCTCAAACTGTTTTATATGTTTAACAAATTTACAGCATTTGACACACGCCTGGTCCTGAATGATCAAGCACTTAAGTGGTTAGGGCCTTGCTCAAGGGCCCAACAGTGGCAGGGATTTGAACTAATCATCATCTTTCGGCTGCTCCCATTAGGGGGCGCCACAGCGGATCATCCGGCTCAATTCCCCCCTGTCCTCTATATCTGCCTCTTTCAAACCAACTACCTGCATGTCTTCTCTCACCACATCCATAAACCTCCTCCTTGCTCTTCCTCTTTTCCTCCTTCCTGGTGGCTCCATCCTCAGCATTCTCCTACTGATATACCTTATGTCCCTCCTCTGCACATGTCCAAACTATCTCAATCTCACCTTCATCACCTTGTCTCCAAAACGTATTACATGTGCTGTCCCTCTAATAAACTCATTTCTAATCCTGTCCGTCCTCATCACACATCGTCGTGACAATGGAGACATTCATATGAAAACCTTTCAAACCAATTAGATCCCTCACTTGCTTATATCCTCTTTTCCTCCTTCCTGGTGGCTCCATCCTCAGCATTCTCCTACTGATATACCTTATGTCCCTCCTCTGCACATGTCCAAACCATCTCAATCTCACCTTCATCACCTTGTCTCCAAAACGTATTACATGTGCTGTCCCTCTAATAAACTCATTTCTAATCCTGTCCGTCCTCATCACACATCCTCGCCACAGCCATAAACCTCTTTCTTGCTCTTTCTGGTGGCTCCATCCTCAGCATTCCCCTACTGATATACCCCATGTCCCTCCTCTGAACATGTCCAAACCATTGGGATTTGAACTAATGACCATCAGATGACCACAGAGCTTCCATACAAATATTTAACACCTTTTATTGTATAAATAAAAGAAGAATGGAAACTGCAAATAAATGCGAAAGCGTTCCAGCACTACACAAGTGTCCAGAAAGTAGATAGATTTATGTTTTATATTTAACTCAACTTCAAATATTTTATATTTCAAAGTCATCTGCCGGTATGGAGTTTGAAAACGTCCTCTGCATGTCTAAATAGGTTTTATGAAACTAATTGCAGATGCCCTAAGTACTGTTTACATTTTTTTTACCATTTTGTAAAGATTGAAAAAGATGCATAATTAGACATAGGCACCACCGCAAGCCATCGTTCAATCTGATTTTTGAAGTAACATTTTAAACGAATGAGGTTAATTGACAGGTCAGTAAGATAATTGGGTATAAATTAGCATCTTAGAATCTCTCAGAAGTAAAGATGGGCAGAGCTTCACCAATCTGTGAAAAGACGGTCTACAAAAGTGAGGAACAATTCAAGAATAATGTTCATTTACTGAACACGCAGTTGCAAAATCGTTGAACATCATTTACAGTACAGAATATCAAAAGTTTCAAATAATCTGGAGCATAAAGGACAAGAGTAAAAATCAGTATTGGAAGGTCGTGATCTTCAGGCCCGTGGGCAAAACTGCATTTAAAACAGTCATAATTCTGTAATAAAAATCACTGCATGGGCTCATTAACACTTCCAGAAATGATTGTCTGTGAACACAATTTGTCCTGTCATCCACAAATGCAGGTTAAATTTCAGGTTATCATGCAAAGACGACGACATGATTCAGAAACGTAGACATCCTCTCTGGGCCAAAGTTCTACTGATATAAAGTGGAAAACTGATCAGTGGACAGATGAATCTAAACTTTTCTTTTTTGAAAACAGTGGACACCAAGTCCGCCAGACTAAAGAGGAGAGGGACCATCTGGCTTGTTGTCAGTGTTGTCAGTTCAAAAAGCTGCATCTCTGATGGTATGGGAGTGCATTAGTGCCTGTGGTCCTAGATATGGCTGTGTTCTAACCTATTTGAGGCAGGTTGCAGCTATCAAATAATTAAAAAGTCCTTAAAATGGTATGTATTGTCTAAACTTTTGTTATTATTGTGAATAGAATATTAATTTATGTATAATTACTTATAGAAAATAATCACAGTTATTTATATTTAAGTGCCCCAACTTTTTGGGAATTGGGTTGTAAATATTTTTGAGCATTTACATAGTAAATATTTTTCTATTTACATCACTATCGATACCACTTTAAATCTGAATTTTATTCAAATAAAGCATAATCGTGACAATGGAGACATTCATATGAAAACCTTTCAAACCAATTAAATCCCTCACTTGCTTGTAAACATATCTATGTGGATAGACAGGTGTTTCCCATCCAGTGTGTATTCTTACCTCCTTACAGAAGTCGCCTTAGGTTCAGGATTCAGTGGGATACGGACCCTGGTGAAGCCGGGCCAGAACACCTTCTTGATCATTATCACCTCTGCCAGGTAACCATCAACCAAAGTTCTGGTGTTGTCAGGAATTTTGGATTTTAATCTAAACATTGGCTCCTTTATTGATCTAAAATCCACCAGTTGTAAGTCATATGATGATCCACAACTTGCAGAAGAGCTATAAATACTGTAGGGAAAAAAAAGATTCTCACCCTGACTCCAACCCCAGGACCATCCACAAATAAATCAAAAGAAAAAGGGATTTTAAACCACCATCTTTATTAGACAACGTATTTTAGAATGGTTATCACAGCAGATGTTGACAAATACAAAATCTTTTGCAATGTTTGCGTTGTTTGTTTGTTTTTTGTAATAAAAAATAAACCCTAAATGAATCAGAGGTAACAACTAACGGAAACTGAACGTGTTAATGTTGGTATTCACTAAAACTCAAACAGCAGAAAGAAAAAAATCTGGACACTGTGGTCTAATCAGAGCTCAGAATGAAGTGCTTCAGTATCCCCTCTAGGGGTGGTCTCAGGGGCAGGTGTGAGGAACATGTTACTGCTTGGAAAAGAAGTCTTTGCTCTTCTCAACATCAGGGATGATGGTGTCACTTCCAGGCTTCCATCCAGCAGGGCAGACTGCAGGACAACAGGGGAAATTTTATTTGTATTTAAAATACAGCACTCGTACTAAAGGTCGACTGATTCATCAGTTTTACCAATTGATCGGCACCGATAGGTGAATGCTTGAACTATTGGCAAAAACTATCTATAGTTTTTCTGGGTTACGTTATACGGCACGAGAGCGACCTCTGGAGGTGAATCGCTGACACTACATGCTGTGTATTTTAGGTCTATTCATTCGGAATCCAACTCCCAGCAGTACCACCAGCTTCATGTAGGTCATGTGACCACAGGAGGCAGGATGAACTCACCTTCTCCATACTTGTCGGTATGCTGGAAAGCCTGAACCAGGCGGAGGGTTTCGTCCACAGAGCGGCCCACCGGCAAGTCGTTGATGGTGATCTGCCTGAGGATGCCCTTATCATCGATCACAAACAGGCCTCTGCAAGAACACACAGAGATAACACTAAGTGTAAGGCTTCGATATTTACCGTTTGATTGTTCGGTAATGAGTGCGGGACTCACCTGTACGCGATGCCCTCGTCCTCCTTCAGCACGCCGTAATCGCGGGACACGGACTGGGTCAGGTCCGCCAGCAGGGGGATGTTCATGGAGCCCAGACCTCCCTGCTTTCTCGGGGTGTTGATCCTATCAGAAGACAGGACACCGCATGAGGAGGTTGATATAAATCATAAACACCTCTTTCTCACACTAGAGAACATTTCTAGAATTACAGCTTTGGTGTGCCATAAATTAAAAAAAACACCCATTTCTACAAAAGTATGTGAAAACCTGAGTGCAAGTTATGTGCTTTTCAAACTTCTCGTTCCACATTTACTCTCTTTTGGTCTGTTATAATTACCTCCACTCTTCTGGGGAGATGTTCTACTAGATTTTGGAGTGTGCCTGTGGATTTTATGAAGGTGGTAAAGTCAGGCTTAGGGTTATATTAGTGCATTAGTGAATATATGTATGTATATTGAATGTTGTGGAAAAAGTTTTTCATTATTTCAGTAATTCAACTGAAATTGTGAAACTCGTGTATTAAATAAATGTATCACACCAAGCCTGAACGTTGCAGAAGAAGTTTCCAGAAATGCACGCTCGTTACTCCTCACTGTGGATCTGTGCTACTCTGCCTAACAGTCCTTATCACAGACCGGCAGGTTAACAGGGCAACGTTTGATAAGGCGGGAGAAAAGAATCTTCACACAAACTCCTGGTCCAACGTGCACAAAAGCACGTACACAGGCTTCCAAAAGGATTCAGACCAAAGAGCGAGACAACGTTTAAAAAGTGTGGGATCATTTCATACTAATCGAACGTGATTTCCTGCGACTTTACTACGTTCAAACAATTGTTTTCGATGTTTGCATATTTAATTTATGCAGATTATTTAAATTAATTCCAGATGTTTGTGTCTTAACAATGTTGTATTATATTTTATGAGTTTTTAAAGCATGGTTGTCAACTTGCCATCTGCAATTATCCAAACCGTGACTTAAAAACAGAGGTTCCTCACCAGGCCAGGTGACTGAAGTGGGAGTCGGTGGAGGCGGCGAGAACCTCGCAGCCGATCTTCCGGAACTCCTCGGCCCGATCGCTGAAGGCGATGATCTCAGTGGGACACACGAAGGTGAAGTCCAGAGGATAGAAGAACAAGATGACATACTTTCCTTCAAAAAAAAAATTTGTTGTGTGCGTTAATGTATAAATAACAGCATCTTTGAGAATTCTGGAGGAGATCCCGCTACGGGATTCTGAGCTATTTCTCCTGTGAAAGGTGTTTTACTCTGTTTCACACAACCGCAACGATTATATATTTTATTACATTATATGACAGGGTGAACATGTTTACCGTTTACCAACACAACGTAAGACAACTTGGTGCACGTTCTTACTAACGTTGAAGCAGCTTCCCTGAAGATGTTCAACCAACGTTAAGCAAGGTAACAAAAATACTAAATAACCCTCACATACGAGGATGATTTCTACACGTACCTCTGTAGTCGGAGAGCTGGACGTCTTTAAACTGGCCGTCCACCACTGCTGTGACCTTGAACTGAGGAGCAGGGTGGCCGATCTTGGCGTTTCCAGCAGACATCTTGAAGGCTGTAGAATAACAAGGACATACAAATTGCATTAAAGTTCATTGGTTTCTTTGCTGGTTGTTTTTATTGTCTCAGACTACATGAAGGATTCGCCATTTTGATTGGCTGTTTCTAAGGAAGGAATATGTTATGGCTTTATTTCTGCAGTCTAAGAGAACGAAAGCACCTTCTGAACAGAACAAACTGAGAACCAGGGGTGAAAAACAATGTCTCAAGGCTAAAACAGTGAGGATCACATGTAGGTCAGGTGTCTGCTGAGGATCAGGGAGAAGAAAGGGTTTAAAAACAAGCACAGAGAAAATCCTTTCAAAAGATCTAATGAATGTAGTTTATGAGGACACTGTAGGTTTTCTCACACACTTGGTTTGGAGTTATGGAGACTTTGAGGACACGATGACAAAGCAAAATATCTGGAGGAACCTTTTGTGTGTGTGTGTGAGCACGATAACCAGATAAACTGGGCTGGTCAACGACCCTTTAACAGCACACTTCTTTTTCTCCTAATCGTTTTCGACAACTCGACCCTCCTACGCCCTGATTGGCTACTAATGAGCAGTCAGAAATTTTAACCAATCACTGGCGTGAAACTGGGAAATGTCAGCCAACAGTGATTCGGTAGGCGGGATCTTACCCGAGTACAGGTAGGAAATAAAAAATAAGGCCGTGTGCGAGATAATTGCGCATATAAGTTATTTAAAGTCGTGCAAAGCCGCTGTTATTGACACGTTTCACTTCTTAATTCGATCTTTCAAAGTAAAAGTTTATAAATAAAATAATCACTATATTCGTGCTATGTTTATTTTAATTATATTTTTGCTAATCTGCATACAATAGAGCTAGGGCAAATCGTTATGCGCATGCGCGGAGAAATTATGATCATGCTAGGGTAGTTTTTAATATTGAAGATTTTATTAAATGATTTATGAAATACATTGCTGTAATAATGAATATAAAACCGGTTTTCTGAACTCGTTTGCGATTCTTTTGTTAAAAATGGAGTCGATTAATCGATAAATTGTCCCCAATATCACTCAAATAATCACTTAAAACTTACCTAATATAATATAAAAAATCGTAAATGTGCGATAAACACTTACATTTCGTTTCTTCGACAGTAAAAGTGGCGTTAATTAGATGGAGGACGCTTCACTCTCCCACAAACCATCAGCTGCGCTGCACTGCGCCGCACTCAATCACGTGACACGTGAAATCCACGTGGTGGGCGGGGCCACGAACTGCGTGTTGAATGCGTTAACCAATAAAAAGCTCATGATTCTGACCAATCAGAAAGCGCGATCCGTATTCAAACTGCGGCGTCAACGGATGCTCGAATGCAAAAGACTTCAATCAATCAACCAATGAATAAAATATTAGAAAAATGAATGCAGAAATAAAGTGCAAAATAATTAAATGCGTAAATAAAGAATGAATTAAGAAAATGCATAAATCATTAAATAAATCAATAAATGCAGAGATAAATATTTAAATTAATATTTGTCTATATACCAGGACATAATTTAATAAATGCACTGAATTTATGTCTACATTTAATTTATCTATCTATCTATCTATCTATCTATCTATCTATTATATTTCACTTTATTTATTTATTTGTACTATCTATCTATCTATCTATCTATCTATCTATCTATCTATCTATCTATCTATCTATCTATCTATCTATTATATTTCACTTTATTTATTTATTTGTCTATCTATCTATGTATTTATTTATTCAGTTGATTTTGTATTTATTTATCTAACTATTTGTTTGTTTTAGCATTTAGTTATTTACTTATCTAATTGTTTGTTTCTGTATTTATTTGTTCATCCGTGTTTGTCCTTAAATAAAAATGCGATTATAATTATTATAAATGTTTTTGCTTTTATGCTATTGTGTTATTTATTTATTTATTTACTTATGTATCTACAGATTTCTTTTTTATTATTACAGATTTGTTCTGTATTTATTTGTTTGTTTATTTGTAATGTGATCTTTTAAATACTCCGTAGGAAAAAAAAAAACCATTGTGGTGTGTATAATTCACATCTAAATACAAAATCCGTGTCACATTAAAATGCCATGTCATCACTTTTGTGTTATAAAATATATGTCTTAAAAAAGTGGTGAAAGAAAGCAATTTGTACAGGAACAGTCTTATTAAAAGCCCTGTTTGCTCTGATTTTAAAAAACAAGCATAATAATAAATATATATTGTGATATACAGGTCCCTTGAAACCTTCTAACAAATTTCCCTGAGGTTATTTGAGTCTGAAGTCAAGGTTAAAAAATGGCCCAGTGTTTTGGTTCAGTCCTGAAACAAGTCTCTCATGATCACATAAACACCGTTGATCCACATTTGTTATATTATGACTCAAATAACACTGTTTCTTTAGTAATGTTATGTCTTCTAGATCCTTTAAAGTCTTTGAGTGCAGCTCCTGAGAGAAATCAGAAGGGTTATCTGAATTCATAAGAAAGACGTTTGTCTTTTATATGTCTTTTAATAAAGTCGTTCGCTTTGCTTTGCTGTGCTCCTGAATCTGGCAGCTCCATTAAGCACGTTGAACTGTGTACCATTAATGTACAGTGGAAGCTAAAAGCCAGAAATATGTTTGTAATAATTTTTCTTCTATTGCACTTTTCATAATGCACATTGTCTCAAAGCAGCATAACAGTATGTAAGAATTATAGAACAAAGTTCACTCATATTTAAATGTATATATATTTATCCGTAATGAGCAGCCTGGAGTGACTGTGAAAAGGAAAAACTCCCTTTAATGGTATGAAGAAGAAACCTTCAGAGGAACCAGACTCAGAAGAGGAATCCGTCCTTATCTAGATGACAGCGAGAGTGTGATTATAAATCATTAAAACATTACAAAGACTGGAGAGTGAGAAATATCATAAGCACTAGAGTGTGTGATTATGAGTAATGTTCTTTCCACAGTCTTATACAGTCAGTTAGACCAAAACAAAAACAGCATCTAGAATGTTATTTTGAGTATTGATTAAGAGGTTGTTTATTCTTAAAGTGTAATCCATCTGGAGCAGGAACATCTCTAGATGTCTTTATGTCCAAGTGGTTTAACGTAGCAAAAGAATAATAAAGGGGGACTGATACACACCCTTGTGGGACACCATGGTGCGCTTTCTTGAACTTTGGAGAATATCTTTTCACTGTTAAACAAACGCTGATTGTAAAAAACTAGTTTGTTGAAAATGGCCGTGTTTGCAGTTAAAGTCTCAATAAAGGTTCTTGAAGTAAATAATCAACTCATCAAGGACAAAACCATGACAGAGGAAAAGGACAGATGAGCCGGGAAATAGGGCAAAAAATCCTTACTTTTTAGACATTTACAGCATTTAACCGACACCATAATCCCAAGCAAAGGAAATAGGGGCCTTACTCAGGGGCCCAGGAATATTAGATTGTTGAATTTAAACTCAAAACTTTCTGGTCCGAAATCCCATGCCTTAAACTCTGAGCTACCACGTCTCCAAGTAGGTATGTTTTTGTGATATATAGATATCAACATTACCATTACTATCGAATCGAATAGTTCATGAACGACTCAACACTAGTGGTTACTGGATGGCTGGAAACAATAGACCAAATAATATTGTGACCATCCTGCTAACACATCCCATTTCAATATAATATCTTCTTCCATGAAACGTGCAGTCATTATTGTGGTTTGTTTGGATTAGATTTTTTATTATGATAATTAAATGATAAACAAGTTCTGTTTGTTATCATATTTAACTTTTATGGTCTGTCTATTATCAGGTAGTACACCAGATACATAAAGGGTGTTCTGATGAAGTTGTTTTGTTGGTTTGTTCCTTATTATCCCCACTGGCTGATACCAAAACACATATTGTGCATCTTGTATTGATAGAGGGCTTATTGCGAGAAATTGTCAGACATAAACAGCAACATGACGCAATTTTTGCAGTGAAAAACAATCCAAAGGTCAGTCATATAACTTTGAATTCATGTTAATCAATAACAGGAACGCATATAAATACAGGACGCACTCAATTCTATACATAATTCCTACACAGATTGAAAAATGAAGAGACTTGCGATCATATTCTCACTGGTTCTCCTCACTGTGGCTGAAAGACAAGGTTCATCTACTGGTTGTTTCTTTTTTTTTAAACAATCCAAAGGTCAGTCATATAACTTTGAATTCATGTTAATCAATAACAGGAACGCATATAAATACAGGACGCACTCAATTCTATACATAATTCCTACACAGATTGAAAAATGAAGAGACTTGCGATCATATTCTCACTGGTTCTCCTCACTGTGGCTGAAAGACAAGGTTCATCTACTGGTTGTTTCTTTTTTTTTCTACAAGTTATTTTTTTTTTTTTTTTTTATCAATTATGAATTAATACAAAATATAACTAATTGTTTCAAATTCAATGTTAAGATCTTTCAGGTAAAATGTTCACGTTTCCTGTGGCGTCCAATACCCATCATGTGTTTCTCAACCCTGACGTGAACAAGATCTTCTTCACCGTTTCCGTGTGTCTGCGAGCTTTCTCCGACATTGGAAGAGCTCAGAGCATGTTCTCGCTTTCCCTGCCATCAAACGACAACGCCTTTTTGATATTCAAACCAAAGCAAGGAGTGTATAATTTATATGTGTTAGGAGAAGCTGTTGAGTTTATTGGCTTGCAGGATGAATCCAACGTCTGGAATTCAGTGTGTGCTACCTGGGACGCAAGCACAGGACTCGCTCAGCTGTGGGTTAACGGAAACCCCAGTGTACGAAAAGGAGTCAAACCCGGAAGCTCTATAACTGGAATCCCAAAAATTATTTTGGCTCAAGAGCAAGATAATTATGGTGGAGGATTCGACACTGCGCAGTCGTTTGTAGGGATGCTGACTGATGTGCACATGTGGGACTCTGTTCTGCCACCTGATGAGATTGCGTATTATATGTATGGTGGGCAGTTTAATCCAGGCAATGTTCTCAACTGGAACTCTTTAGAATTTATTAAAAATGGGTATGTGGTCATCGAAAGTCAGAAGCTGTCAAGTAAAGCTGGTAGCTCTTAGACTCTAGAGCAGAGGTCCCCAAACTTTTTTCTGTGAGCGCCACATAATTGATCCCTTCTTTATTGGGGGGCTGGTTGGTCTGTAACAGAAAATGACTTAAATGAGTTACTTCCAGTAATATTGTGTAGATTTTATTATGATTTTAAATGTATATATTCTGCCTCCTGATTCTAGATTAGTCTATTATTTTGTTCTCACCATACAGACAAATGAGCGTTACTTTTCAAGAGATATATCGGCTTTATTACTATCATAATGGCAGTCTTTTTATATTCATTGCAATTGAAATCAAAGCATTTGCATATGCATATAATTACTGGGTGAATCGAACAAATAATGATGCTATGTTATTAACTAGACGTCGGCCGATAGTGGATTTTATCGATACCAATAGCTAGGTTGGACTGTACTTACCGATAACTGATTGATCAAATGATCCTTTTTTAAAGGGATACTGGATTAAAAACAAACAAAACACTCCATGTACTTTATTATAAAAAAATTGTACCGAATCATAAAATCATATTCATTAATAAATGTAATCATATAATTTCTAAATTATAACTAATAAACATAATATAGCGCTCTCTGCGCAGCGCACAGTCTCATGTTTAAAAACAAACAGCAAGTTGCGTAAGTTATATGCCTCTAGAGGCCGCTCTCGTAATGACAACGGGCCTTGTTAGCCGATCCAGCAACCCAGAAAAACTATCGGTATGGATTTTTGCTCATAGCTGATAGTTCCAGCAATCAGTTTCCTCTATAAGTAACTGAGGAACATTTTTTGTTTGAAAGTTGACCTTTATTGTCAAATTCAGATATGATATGAGTGAAAAATATGTTTAAATTTACGTTTTCAAAATTTGTCTCTTGCATTGTTGAGAGGAACATTTCCAAATGTGGGGCCAGGCAGTATTTTGGGGATCCCTGTTCTTGTCGAAACATAAACTAGATGTGGAACCTGTGGTCTTTTAATCCTTTTTATTTCGTAATATTTTGCATTATAGTTTTCCGGCTGTATTTTGTACATGATATATTTGTGCTTGGGGTGTGAATAGATGCTAATCTGTCAAATTCTTTTTAGAAATATTGTCACTTAAAATTGTAATAATTGTATTATTACAATTACAATTACATTTTATTTACAATTGTTTGAAATTGCTATATAGATTGAATAGCATCATAGTTTTAACTTCTGCATGCCCACTTTAATGTGTTGCTGTGTGTATATTTATTTTAATAAAAGTTTTGTGACTTTAATACATACCGAGCCCGAAAGAACCAGTTTTTGCCCCCGAATCACTCTTTGACACAACTCATTCTTCTGTGTACGAGTCTTAAATATGACTTAAAAACTCGTTCAGAATTAATGAATCGTTTATTAACGACTTGTTACTAGTGGCCTTGCTGAAAACTATAGACAGAATGATATTGTGACCATTTCAATATAATTTTTTTTACCATTAAACATGTAGCCATAAAAATACAAACTTTGTTTGATAGGCAGATGAAGCTCCTTCCCACAACAATAATGTGTGGTGCGCAATGATAACGAAGGCGGTTAATATCACAGATCATGCACTGCTCACTTTATTGTCAGGCCCTCCCACTCCTCCCACTCTTCCACTCCTCTCACTCTTCCCACTTCTCTTATTCTGATCCCTGGATGTGAGTTTACAGATAAGTGATGTTCACTGACATCATGTGCTGCAAAAGTACAAGTTAATCTGCTCTGGATGCATCAAATTGACACTCTTAATCTTGGCAATGCCCTGAGATATTAGGATTAGAGGATGATCTCCTCCAATCCTCCTCTAATCCTCCAATGATCACAGGAAATATAGTGTTTCCTGACCCAGTTACGAGGTTGTTTGTTACTTTTCTCTTTATTGTATGAACATATAGTTTTGTACTTTTTGACATTTGCAGACATGAAGTAGTACAAATAGCTTGAATTATCCACTGTTAAATGAGTAAAAGTCTAAATACTTTGATAGTGTACTTCAATGCTTATAACCATGTATGAACAAAATGGCTGACCTTCGGTGTTGGGTTTATCATGTCTCTTTACATTTTTGTACATTCTATCTCCTCAAATCCTCTTTGCTGCATGTGAACAAAATCCACCAGGAAAATGTTCATTTCCTTCACCAACACAAACTATCACTTTGTCACTAACCCCACCATCCACACTCACATTCACTGATCATTACCCCTCTATATCTCTATACACTCCCCCCTTTACTCTTCGTCTCTGGTGTAGTTAAATCCTAATGACTCCCCTTACTCCAAACACCAGACCCATGATCATTAACGAGACCTTTCTGGGATGGAAAGATCCTCGACAATGGAGCATACACATTTTTGGAATCCTGCCAATTTCCCTCAGACTGAAGAAGCTGTTTGGATGAGTAGTGAAACTTCCCAACACAATCAGATAGAAGTCCAGTTGATATTCCAGATAACCAAACCTGAGCAGTTGAGGGTTAGGGGCCTTGCAGAAGGTCCCAGGAGTGACAGATAGGAGGGGCCAGTGACTCTCACACATCGCTCAGTCACTGGATTTAAGGTAATCAGTATTGAAATGCAGTTTAATGCCAAGGATTATTGTATTGTACAGGATTTTTTAATTCAAATCAGGTGGCAGAATTTGACCAATCCATAAAGATATAAAAACAATCAAAAGTGCTGAATAAATCAATTACATTTCAATGGAAAGAAAATCATTAGTTGGATTAAAATCATCATAACTAGTAAAAAAATAACATGAAAATATGAAGCAATCGTGTGTCCTTACTGATTAACACAAAAAGAGCTCCGATAGACAGATTGCAACTTTTCATTTTTGTGAAAAAATTTTGTGAAGCTGGATTTCTGGATCATTTTCCCTTTTCCGATGTTTTCTTTTTCGCTGGAATATTTCAGACTATTGGATATGATGCACAAGCAGCAAGACCGCACATGTTCTTTCCTCTTTCGATGTAGAAATATCTGTAAGAAAGGGATAGAGAGTGATCTTTAAAATGGTGGACATTGTGGAAATGTAAAATGTTTATATTTACACCTTGAACTTTTGGATTTGAGAGAACACATGCACACGTACCCGTTAATGCCCCAAGTGTTTCCCCAAGAGTTCTTGACAATCCAGTAGGGGGTGCCATTCTCCTCAGCATAACCCACAGCGAGAACGGCGTGATTCACAGTGTCAGTGGTGTTGTGACACATGGTACTGGGAAATACCAACGACAATGGTTACAATGGTGCGACGTATAATAACCTTCATTATCATAAAAGGAATAAAACTATGAAAGCATAGATGTAGCAAAATTCTATTAAAAATGGAATATGCAAAATAGCAATGCAATATTCAAAATGGAAATTCATTTCAGTGTTAAAATTTACATTTTCCACGACCATAAGTGCTCATTTTGGTGCAAAAGGAAAATCTAAACTAAAGGATATCATTTGCATTTTTCAACAGTAGTTTTTATATGTAAATTACATACTCATTTTGAAATTGAAATGTATTACACAAATCGATTTGATATGTGTAACATACCCAGTATTGTGCTAGTTATTAAGAAATAGTAACTATTTACAGTTACTCGTTACTTCATTCAAAAAGTAGCTCAATTACTTTGTTGATTACTTACACCAAAAAGTAATGTGTTACTGTTAAAAGTAGCTTTTTAGTTACTTTTTTAAAGAACGTTCTTTAATGTTCCCATTAATGCCCTTTTATGATGTTATGGTTTATACAAACACAAAACTGACTTAAACACAAAGTCATTTTTAAACACTATTTTAATAAAGTCAGAGCAGCACACACTGAATATATCACCAGGATTTCTGAAATAAATAAACTAGTTACAGTTACTCGTTACTTCATTCAAAAAGTAGCTCAATTACTTTGTTGATTACTTACACCAAAAAGTAATGTGTTACTGTTAAAAGTAGCTTTTTAGTTACTTTTTTAAAGAACGTTCTTTAATGTTCCTGTTAATGCCCTTTTATGATGTTATGGTTTATACAAACACAAAACTGACTTAAACACAAAGTTATTTTTAAACACTATTTTAATAAAGTCAGAGCAGCACAAACTGAATATATCACAAGGATTTCTGAAATAAATAAAAAAACAAGCTGATTAATATATTCACAATCAAAAACTAAAGTGGCTTCTGCTGTTGTGTTGAGCTCTTAAACATGTTCCTTTCACAGCTTAAGTATGAAAACTATCAACAATGTAGAACAGAACACCGGGTTAGCTTCTAGCTACTAGCTCCTCAGGCATGGAGGTTCTGGAGGAGCTTTGACAGATTGGAGTTGCTGTTTATCGCAGTAGATACGAGCTTCGAACCAGAAAAACACAGCTTACATTTGACTTAAAAGTTTTTGTCTTTATGCTCAACTAAAGTGAAATAATGAGCATATTTCCACTTTGAGAAACTCGTCTTGCTCTCGCCATCGACTCGCCATTACTGCCACACAGACCTGAATAAACGGAGACACGCCCATAGTGCGTCTTCTTCGTGTTTACAGTGGTTCATCCACCAATCCTACAATGTGTCTCTGCTGTAAACAGGTCAGATTGTGGGCTACACTTCAGCCGAAATTAATTCATTAAAAAAGTAACGGGTAACGCACCATACGGTAACGGTAACGGAGTTACTTTATTTAAAAAGTAACACGTTACAGTATTAGTTACTGTCAAAAGTAACCGCGTTACAGTAACGCGTTACTGCCCAACACTGAACATACCCAAGCAAAAATGGAAGCAATGTTAGTGGTCCTAAAATGCATTTAGACTAACGGTTAGGACACTTAGGAATGTGTGTTCATCAAAACACTGTGGGATATTTGTAGCAAAATTCTTTTCTAAATGCATTCTGAGCCAAAGGTATAGCAAAAAGGTAGCAAAACTGCGGTTTCTTTTAACACCCCATGACAAATGTAGTTAAGTAGATGTAGATGGGTTCCCCTTTTGAGTCTGCTTCCTCTCAAGGGTTCTTCCTCATACCATCTACGCAGGAGCGGATCCACCGAATCCTGGCAAAAGCTGAACAAATTAAATCCATTGTTACGAAGAACGAGAACTGAGTAAGAAGAACCGCCTGTTGAAACGTATTTAATTTTGACCAACTGTGACACATCGAGAAAACTGAGGAGCAATCATATTATTAATCACCTGTATTCTGTTCCTGCATGGTGATGACTATATATAATCATATATAACCCAGCTGCTCTGTATAAAACTCCGGAAACTCTCCGTTCTTACCTGGTGTACACTCCGTCTTTGTAGTGCATGAAATCGGACACCACCTCGAAAGCGATGCTGACGGGGTTGAGCCTGGCCACGGCGTCCACGATCCCCGTCTCGTCATACTGACGCAAACATCACCGACTGTTAGCAGCAAATCTTCAGGTGTTTTTTTTTTCTCCTCTCACTTTTATTACTGCACATATCATACGGGGTCACTTACTTTTGTGATGTTCACCACGTCCTTCACAAAGGCAGCAGCAAGCTTAGGATCGTACTTACATTTACCGTCCTGTGAAAAGATCAGGGGAGATATAATTCATCTAACAGATGTGTAACGGTACACGATTTTATATACGGTTCAGGGCATCGCGATCTTTTTTTTACATGCGGAACATAGTTACAATCATAGTGACAATCTGGGACGTATTAAGTGGTGGAATAGATATAATCTATATAATTTTATCTAATTCAAAAACATACACAACAATAGCAGGGGTATAATAAAGAAACCAGAGTTAGCGCAGTGTCACTCCAGACCGCAAATATGATTTGTTTTGCGTGTGCATAAAAATAGCTATTGGCTATTGCTAGGGATTCAAAATATTATTATTTTTTTTACTTTTTATAAGTTGTACCCGGCATATAATTACTGTATGTTTGTGACAAATAAAAAAATCTTAAACCTTGAAACCATAGCGCTAGCATTATCTGCTAGCCACTTCTTGGTTAGCAGCTAATGCTAGCATTAGGATTAGGATTTAGGAGTTCAAGCCTTCAAGTCAAGAAGCTTTTATTGTCAATTCAACCATATATAGCTAATGCAGTTTTCTCCAGGAAACGATTAAAATGTATTGATTTATTGAAAAATGCATTGAAAAATTATTGATTCTTTTGTGTTTTATTTCCAGCTTCAAGAATTTCTCTTCAAATAAGAAAATCCTAATAAGTCCACATATCGAGGGAGGGAAAGAATGAAGGATGGAAGGAATGAACACGTTTGTTAAACTGTGTTGAACTACACATCTGTATTACCCAGATGTGGTCTAACAAATGTAAACTTTAATCGATATAAAAAAAGTGTACTGCATTAATCAGATGTTTTCTATTTTTTTATAAAATATTCTTCAATATATTTTTTAACCAAGCAGGAATTTTATGTGAAATTGTTTTTAAAATGTAACTGTTCAATGCTGATTATCACAAATATTAATAATAATAAACTGCGTTAATAAAAACTGACAAACCCCCCACCCCCCTCCTTAAACGTACATTTAAATTATTTCTTATATTTTCGGAAATCCATGTAAATGAGGCATAGGGTAAAAATAAAAACCACAAAATTCTGATTTATTGCCTAGTTCTGCTTTAGTGTGTGTGTGTGCGCGTGTGTGTGTTGTGTGTGTGTTGTGTGTGTGTGTGTGTGTGTGTGTGTGTGTGTGTGTGTGTGTGTGTGTGTGTGTGTATGTGTGTGAAAGAGATCTGGGTGCAACGGTTTACTTACTATACCAATGTAAGGGTAGTCTTCCTCCGTCATAAGACCCTTGTTGTACATGATGTACTCAAAAGCTTGACTGGGAAGTCCACTGAAATACAACGGGAAGTAAATTTTGCATACAAATCAAATTGAGGAAATGAAATGCAAATAATAAACCCTGTCTGAATGCAGCACATTGTTTTACTTTAAAGCTCTTTTTAGACTCCATTAGTTTTTTTGCATTGGGAGGCATTGTAACAAATCAATGACATCATCACGAGTCTAAAAGGAACATTTGATTTTATCTGGACATACAGACAAGAAAATACACACATAAAGCTTTTCTTCTTCAACTTCTTTTAGCTTCTCCCATTAGGGGGCGCCACAGCGGATCATCCGTCTCCATACCCCCCTGTCCTCCACATCTGCCTCTTTCACCCAACTACCTGCATGTCTTCCCTCACCACATCCATAAACCTCCTCCTTGGTCTTCCTCTTTTCCTCCTTCCTGGTGGCTCCATCCTCAGCATTCTCCTACCGATATACCCCATGTCCCTCCTCTGCACATGTCCAAACCATCTCAATCTCGCCTCCCTCACCTTGTCTCCAAAACGTCCTACATGCGCTCTCCCTCTAATAAACTCATTTCTAATCCTGTCCATCGTCGTCACTCCCAACGAAAACCTCAACATCTTCAGCTCTGCTACCTCCAGCTCCATCTCCTGTCTTTTACTCAATGCCACTGTCTCTAATCCATACAACATCGCAGGTCTCACCACAGACCTATACCCTTTCCCTTTCACTCCTGCAGATATTCTTCTATTACAAAAAATATGAAGATTTTAATGCTCTTAAAAACAAATCATTGGTCAGGAAAAAAACAAGAATGAAAGAAATGCACTTCTGGCACTCTCCTGAATCACCATTTGCTTGTTGTTTCTTTTGCTGCAGTGAAGCATTTGAGGAAAAATAGACAAGAAACAAACAAAATTCACTGCTATGGACTTCTTTAATGCAAAGGTCAAGTCGGTGTAATGATTTAAATGTATGATGTGGAATTTCCCCAAAACTTGGTGAGGACTTTTCAGCTGCTGGTACTGGTATTTGAAAAACAACAATTACGGAAAGCAGGAATTTATGCAATCATTCTGGGAAGCAGGGAATTCTGCTGTATTATTCCACTGTCTGATGCATCAGCTCCAGTTGGATCCCACCTCATGAAGATTTCAGACCTTCAAAAGGAAGATGCCAACCTTACGAGGATCCCGAGCCATCTAAAGATCTATCGGCGCCAGTTGGATCAGACTTCATGATGAGTTCATTGGACTTTGAGGATGAATAAACTTTTAATCAATACTCAAAAATTAACACTCTAAATATGCTGTTTCTCCATCACTGAATATTTAAAGGCAGAGGAGAAGTTGGTGTTGAATCTATAGTGATCTTAGATGTTGAGAATTTATTGCTCAGGAGCTCCTGGTTCCACAACTGATGTCACCCAAATGAGGAGGAGTTCATATTTAAATCTGGTTCCTCTCAAGGTGCCAAAGACCATCTAAAGTATCAGCACAGTCTCATGGCATTTCGTGAATATAGTATGGCCTGGCTCTGTCTGGCTTCATCTCCATAGCAACGGAGGCAGAGAATCATGGGTAATGCTGATAGAAATGCCTAATTATTTGTCCCAATTTTTATCAGAGAATAAGCAGAAAATAAAGAGCGAGGGTTCTACTGTAACAAACGTGTTTGTCTCTAATTAACGGAGTCTCCGTAATTAACCGGGAGAATATAATTCCTGTGTTTTGACTGGAAGGAACGGCTGACGATGGTTTATAATAGCGAGTAGTTTACCGAATATAAAGCAATAAAACAAGGATTAACATCTCCCGCTAAAATGTTGGGTAATGATGATTGAAGATGAAAAAAAATCAATGACAAACGAGAAAATAAATAAAAATACAGAGTCTGTGGTATCTAGTGGCGAAAAGAAAACTTTGGCGGAGGCACCAGAAATACAATCACACAGAAAGTCGTCCTCAGTGACACGGAAAAAGAGGGAAATTGGCGTCTATGAACACGAATCAATAGATTACATTTCTTTGTGATGAATAACATTTTGAGTCTTGAACTATTCAGAGTGCAGCAGAGTTCGCCAGGTCCAGCAGCTGAAAAGGGAATTTCATATCAAACACTTGAATCATTATCTTGGTTTGACTGCTGTGTACTTTTATGACTAAGGCAGTGAATTTCCCTGTTCCACCCCAAACCACCACCACCATAAACACTTCACTGGAAAGTCTCAGCAAGGCATTTCTTCAGTTTTCTGAACAGTGATTTATTGTTAGTATATAAACAACTTGATTATTAAAATTAATAATTGTGGCATTTATTATTGTTCCACTATGAAAATACAACAAACAATAAAATATTGACATGTGAAAGTGTTTTTTTAAAACCATTTAATGAAGTAAATGCAATTTGTTACTGTACTCGTGTATCTGTATTTTAAGTATTTCCATTTGGGGAGACTTTATACTTCAACTTCACTACATTTCACAGTCATCGTACTTTTTCTTTTTTTTACAGAATTCTGCAATCAGTAGTTGCTTTTTTGTTTATGAGAAGACAAAAACGTAACTGGTCAAACTTCAGCGCGTCACCAATCAGGGTTGATCGGCGCTTGGTGTATCTGCTGATCACCAATATACGGTTTAGCATCAGTTCAACAGAACATTTAGAGAGGAGTAAATGATGAAGAAACTCCAAACTCCGAGATTTTTTTTAAGTAGTTGAAGGTTTTGGTCTCATGATAATTGTAATAGAAATCAATCAGTGTTTGACTCATTAATATCATTCCATTAATAGATCAGTGTCCCGAGAGTCACATTCGAGTCTTTTCACATAAGTTGATTAATTAAAGAGTCTTGTGATAAAAAAATATAACAGGTACATTATAATTATAATAAATCATAGTACTTGGATACTTAAGTACATCTGAAGGCAAAAACGTTTGTACTTTTACTCAAGTGAAAGTTTAAAGGGACAATTTGACTTTTACTGGAGTCACATTTCACTCTACTGTATCTCTACACAGTGTGTACTTTGTCCACCTCCGCTATCTATTTCTTCCTAGCACATTGTGGTCATGTGACCAAAAATGACTACACAATGGTTTATGCAGCACACATGGAATGTTTGGTGTGAATATCGTACACACTTGGTACAGACACGTCCACCTAATTCAACAGTGTTATCATTCCTACAGACTTGGACCTTTTTTTTACACGCTCACCCGTTGCAGCCGTGATTGTTAAACGCGCCGGCACAATCCACCAACTGCTGCTCCGACTACAAAAGAAGAAATAATATCAATGAATCTTATTAATTATACAGTCCATAAATTCCATTTAGAAATTCAAACTCCCTGTATTCCTCGATAACTATTGTAGTACTTAGAAAACATGTACATGCTCCATTGGAAAATAAAAGAATCGCATCTTTAATCAGATTACAAGTAAACTGGAGGATGTTTGTGCTCAGGATGTGTACCAGTAAAGGGAGTTTCCCCGTGGTGATTGCCGTTACAGATTCCAGGCAGCCCGTGGTGGAGAAAGTCCAGCAGCTACCACAACCACCCTGTAAGAGTACGCATGTCAATTTCATGGGCATCTCTTTTGTGAACATTTCACAACATACGAGACATTTGAAGAAACGCAAAATATCAAAATCGATTGTTTTATTATTAACGCAGTTAAAACTAGTTGCCTGCTTGGCTATATTATATATACAATTATCATTTATAAATTATATAAACATAAAGAATAAATCAAATGAATGCAATACACATTTGTATTATAGTGACTAAATAGAGTAATCATTTAAATTGGTTTAAATTAAATCGTGAATAAACACAGTGACACTGCGCTGAGTTTCTTTTTTATACTACTGGAATTGTTGTGTATGTTTTTGAATAATAATAATAATTATGAACTGCGAGACGGAAAATAAAACCTGCATAATAAGGATTGCATTAACGGAAATTATTATGAAGCCTCACCACCATCACCTCCGGCTGTTGTAGGGACAAATTGAAACATTGTTATGTACATTCTGAAGCTATTCAATGCAGTTATTCAGCTCAGGGACTCAGACTTAACGATCTACAAGATTTGAACAGTGTGGACAAACTAAAAGACTAAAGTGCTGCTGCATCTATACGTAGAAATTAATTGGTTAAAAATGTTATATTGGGTAACATGACAGACCAACATGTTTAAAAAAAGAAGTTCTGTATGCCACTAAAGACTACAAGCTAATCATAAAGTCCTGTCAGAATAGATTCTGCATTCAAGATACATGAAATCACCTGATTTTTCACTTCAGTGACAAAGTTTCCTTTCTTCCGCCAGTCGATGGAGTCTGGGTACAAGGCCGCACCTCGAACATGATTCCCTTTGGTAGCGTTACACTCCTGCCATGTTGGAGAGAAAAAAATATTGTTTTTGTCACAAATTGTAAAAAAAACCTAAAATACTTTAAAACACATACAAACACACACACACACACACAATACCTGAGGTTCGTTCAAAAGATAGAATTTCTTGAACTCGGCAAAAGTCATATCCGAGAACTGGTTCAGTCCCACTGCGTAAGAAAATTAAACAATTACTGATTTACTTTGATTTTTACAGACTTACACTTCAGCAATATTCCTGACAAAAAGGTGCGTCTTTCTGAAGGTTTCAATGTTGTAAATATATAATCTGTAAATATATGTAAGACACCAAAGTAATCCTTTAAAAGTATGAACAAAGTACAACATTAAAGAAGTAGATCAGCTTTGAATCGGCTGTATAAAATTAAACATTAAAGCTGTAACAATTTCTACTGTTTTTTTTTTTGCTAACGTATTATAGGAGAATCGTTTAAATCCATGCAAACCACATACAAGTCGGGGCTAAGTCTGCTAAGTCCCCTCTCATAAGTTAATGCTAATAAAGCGTATATTTCGGCAACTGCGTTAGCTTGTTTTCAGAACATTTTACGATCGATTAGTAAGGATATTTCGTTGTAAAAACACAGAATGGAATGATATTTATGGTATTTGATAGACTGCCTTATACAGAGAGAATTACAATTTACTTATTTATACTAGTGAGCAGTTGAGGGCCTTCTCAAGAGCCCAGCAGCGTTAGCTTGACAGAGCTCGGATTCAAACTCAAGATCTTCTGATCAGAAGTCCAGTATCTTAACCACTTTCCTAGATCAGGGATGAAGGAACTAAGCTGAACCCGATTTCTTCATAGCCCAGACTGTAGATTTACATTATGACAAGCAATTACACAGATTGATGCCTCCTAGATTTGTCCTCCACTTGAGCTTGTTTTTTTTCCAGCCCAAGTTGTGTTTAGCATTTTTCCAAAGCTTAGAGACTGCTAGTTTTAGCAATAAATTAGCCAGTGTTTTATTTAAAATTAAATTATTCTTTTAAGCCGATCTGAAGGAGTGTGAATACTACTACTACTACTACTAATAATAATAATAATAATAATAATGCAATCGATTATTTAACAAGTTAATTATTACAAACATTGTGTGCTAATATTTTAAACCGTTATGCTAACGTAATTGTCCGCTATCCTGACACGCTACAGTAGTGCTCACAATAAACAAACACATTTTCTTTGTCTATCGACCCCCAATAAACAAATATTTCACATGCACTAATCAAGCTATTTATTTTTTTTATTCTTACGGCACCTTCAATCCCAAAGAAAATCCGGACATGTTTCCCAGCTTTCTAGATATTTTTTGAATAATAAGTATTTCAGTGTAAAGTCCGAGCTGTTCAATTTTTTTTCTATAGATCATAACAACAATCAAAAAGAATTGAATTTTTTTTTCCTAGAGAAAAATAGCTCTTCTGTATGTTTAGCATCGCTACGCTTGTAATTGTACTTGTGTCCCAGACATACTGAAATGTTCAAATAGTACAGTATATGTCATTTTGTGATTTTATAATAAATGTACAAAGACTGTCAAAAGAATTGGAACACCCAGTCGTGTATGGTTTTTACGCGACACATGCATGTTCCCTTTTGTTTCTATGCGACAAACTCTGTAATGTAACGATATGAAGATTTCCTTCGACCAGACAAATCTAGAAATGTGCAGATGTTCCACTTTAATTTTTATTGAGAAATTCTCTCTTAGCATGAAGAACAGCTTTTCACACTCTCCGTTTGTTTCTCCAAACGATCAGCTGAAATATTTTGCTGTGCCTCTTGTAAAACTTGCCAAAGATGTTCTTTACTAGTTGGAGATTTCTTTATGATCCACTTCAGCAGTACAATAGGATTGAGGTGTGGTGACTGGGCAGGTGATTCCATGATAGAGGTCACTCAAGATGACTGTTTGCTCTCTAAATAACTCAGAGTTCAGACGTATTTTCACTTCTTGTTATACAGTAAAGTCAGTTCCAATGGTTGCCATGTTGGTTCCTTTCACTTTCTGGAACAAGTCTCCAACCTTCCCTGTTCCAAAACAACCCCAATCAAATTAAACTCTGACCTCCATGTTTGACTGTGAGGGTCAGGCGTCTGATCACATCTTCTCTCAAGGTCCAAACTTTCTACCAGTCTTTCACTGTCCAATTCTTGTGTTTTTTTTGTTTGTCTTTTAAGTAGTTTGTTGCTTAGAAACAAAAAGGAACATGCATGCGTCTCAAAAGCCATGAAAGATGAGGTGTTTCTAAACTTTTATCAGGCTTTGTACACTTGTCAAGGATCAGATTCCCACAAAATGTCTTGGAAACCCATGCATCTACACTGTCTGTATATTTCTCTGCATGTATATGATACTTCGCACAGTATATAGATATTATATGATGCCTGATCCCAGATCTCATACCCACTTCGGAATTTGTGATTTCCGGCGTTGTGTGCGTGGATTTTCTTCTTATTCTCGTTGAAGATCTGCAGTCTGTGGTAATACTCATCCAGACCATACTGTTTATTGTGCTGTAGATTAGATTTCAGAAAGAAAGAAAGAAATGAGGAAGAAAGCTGTTTTTATTTATATCAAAGAGATTTTTTCTTTTTTTTTTTTAAATCAGTTTCACTTCCATGTTTGGGTAAGATAATAGCGAAAAGAAATGTATGTCAGACTGTGTTTCTCAACTTCTCGAGATTATCTTTTACCTCTGCCATCCAGGTTTTGAAGACATATTCATCTGCAACAGAAATCAAAACAGAGATTTTAAGAAAAAATAAATCAAAAAAAGACTTAGATATCTAGATTTAGGTATTTGCATGTGTTAAGAAAAAAAAATTAAATGAAAGTCATTAAAGCAGCACAATAAGGATCAGTGTTATTCTGGAGATCTGCTTTATTTATTTATAATGTGATTAAATCTCTGACATTTGCAACCTCAAACAAAGACCAAAAACGAAAGTAAACGCATTTAGGGGTTAAAACTCATCCAGGGATGAAGACCTGACCCGGATCTCCTACCTTCTTCTGTAAACAGAGGTGTTGCACAAACGCATTGGAACAATGCAACAGTGAAAACAAGTAGTTTCATGTTGAAATAAAGTCAGAATCAGAGTCGAGATCTCTACAGTCCGATCTTCTTGTGCCGCGTGACGCGCGTGTCGTGACTGATCACGTGCGCTCCTACAGGCAGATGGGAGTTGAATTTACTCTAAGTTCTGAGGGAAAGGAAGGAAAACGATTGGTTTAAAGATTCAACCAATGAAATTGAAGGAGAGGCGGGGCCAAAGGTGTGGAGGGAATCCTTTAAACAGCTGTATTAGCATTGCATTCACAGAGAGATTCATTATTATTAATTTGTAATTATAAGATCGCAAATATTGTAAACGTTTTGTTCAAATTCTAAACATCTGACGTCTACAGAGATAATTGGCGAACGTTACACTTAAGGAGGTAACGATCAATGCCTAAATGGCGTCGTATGCATTTGATTCGACTCCTTCATCGATCTCCCTGCTTATCTTGTAACTGGGATAAAACGTGCACTTTTCTGATGTTAGTCCGCTGGTTATGAAGCTGATGTGAGCGACAATAACTGGTTCAGATCTCTGTGATATTTCGTCAGTCAAACTGATACTATTATTAGTGTATATTATGGTTTGGACATGTGCAGAGGAGAGACATGGGGTATATCAGTGGGAGAATGCTGAGGATGGAGCCACCAGGAAGGAGGAAAAGAGGAAGAGCAAGGAGGAGGTTTATGAATGTGGTGAAGGAAGACATGCAGGTAGTTGGGGTGAAAGAGGCCGATGTAGAGGACAGGGGGGAATGGAGACGGATAATCCGCTGTGGCGCCCCCTAATGGGAGAAGTCGAAAGAAGAGGAAGAAGAAGAAGAAGAGGAAGAAGTGCTGCTCTCAGAGCAGGTGTACTCAAGTAAAACTCCCATCGAGGGAAAGATGAATGCAACAATGTACAGAGACGTAGTTGATGAAAACTGCGGCGCGCTCTGGACCTCAGACTGGTGGGACTGTTTATCTTCCAACAGGACAATGACCCTAAGCACACAGCCAAAATAACAACGGAGTGGCTATGGGACGACTCTTTGAATATCCTTGACTGGCACAGCCAGAGCCCATAGTTAAACCCAAATGAACATCAGAAAATGGCTGTGCACTGACACTCCTCATCCAATCTGATGGAGCTTGAGAGGTTCTGCAAAGAAAAATAGGAGAAACTGTTCAAAAATAGGTGTTTCAAGCTTGTAGCATCAAACTGAAAAAGATTTGATGCGGAAATTGGTGCCAAAAGTGCTTCAACAAAGTATTGATCAAAGGCTGTTGTAATTATGACAACTAATTTTGACAATTACCTTGTGCCCAATACGTTACTATACAGTGTGTATATATATATATATATATATATATATA
>MU551540.1:882058-892331 GCA_024362625.1 Silurus asotus | reverse complement strand
ATATATATATATATAATATGTTTATGTAAATATATGTACTTTAATATTTATATACATGAAGCACTTTTCATACTCTATCTAAGAATGACTTTAAATGAACTTTAAATGCATAAATACTTATAGATCATGGTTATGGCTGCAGATGTGAATTCGAAAATCTCATCCCCATTCAGTTCAAGGACTGAAAGACAGAAATAGGACAAAGGTAGAGTGTCTCCAAACATTATGGTTAATCAATAACAGAAAAAAACCCCACATAAATACAGAACAGACTCCGGAGAATGGACATGTAGACTAAGACTTCGACTTGATTACAAGATGAAGATGCTCACGGTCTTTGTATCCCTGTTTCTCCTCGCTGCAGCTGAAAAACAAGGTAAGATCATAGAATCATAGGAATCATAGAACCATTAAAATCATATACGAAGGTAAGCTTTTGAATTTGTAAGAAGAATTAAAAAAAAATCTAATTATTGTATATTTAAAGATCTTTCAGGTAAAATGTTTACATTTCCTCTGACGTCCAATCGACACTATGTGAGTCTCAATCCTGAGCTGGAAAACTCCAACTTAACGGCGGTTACCGTGTGCCTGCGTGCCTTCTCTGACCTTCCCCGAAGCCAGAGCCTTTTTTCACTTGAGCTGCCATCAACTCATAACGCTTTCTTGATTTTCAAGCCAAAACATGGAGCGTATAAGTTGCATGTGGAAGGACAGAGTATGGAGTTCTGGGGCCTCCCGGATGAACTCAATGCCTGGAATTCGTTGTGTGCTACATGGAATGGGAAAACAGGACTTGGGCAGCTGTGGGTGAATGGAAAACCGAGCGTACGCAAAGGATTCTCTCGTGGAGGTTTTTTAAATGGTACTCCAAAAATCGTTTTGGGTCAACAGCAAGAAAATTACAGTGGAGGATTTCAGGGCACCCAGTCATTCGTAGGGATGTTGACTGATGTTCATATGTGGGACTCTGTTCTGGCTCTTGATCAGATTGCAAAGTATTCGTATGGTGGACAGTTTCAACCGGGAAACGTTCTCAATTGGAGCTCTTTAGATTTTAGTAAAAATGGGTACGTGATTACTGAGTGTTCAAAACCGACTGTAGAACTCAAACATGATAATTAGTTTAGAGGTGTAATACAATGAAATGCCATTTATAAATGAAGCATGAAGAGAAAATAAGGTGTATATTGTGCAAAAATAAAACAACTTGCATTACTCAAATATGGGACTTTTCTTTAAGTGTTTGTTGAACAAATTTGACCAAATATAAAAAAGTACCGTAAAGATATAATACAGCATTCATTTCTGTAATCATAATAGAATGAAATGGTGAATAAATATGAGGACAATTTTATAAAGTCTAATAATCATAATAATCCTAATGATCTTTTGTATTTTAGGATTTGTCAATCTATTTATTTGGGATGTAAAGACTATAAAGACAATTTCCTGCTTTCAACCAAAACCCAAAATGAACCCATGGACTGGTTTACAATTCAAAAAAACAATTGAATATTGACTGAATCCAGATGGAATAAAACTTTTTTATCACTAACACTTTGTGTTACAACTGTCAGATTTAATTCCATCTGCTGAGTTTAGAGTATAGATATATATACAGTATACAGCTGGCGATAAGTACATAGAGATTTAGTTCTTGGAAAATTTCAAGGAGTTTTTTAAGGACGAGAATACCACATTGCTATACTGTGCAAGATTTAATTAATAAATACGAGTGAGAATAATAATGGGTTTCATTAAATAAATATTTTCCTCTAACCTACTCTAAGCGGCCTCTGTGGAGGGACTTTTTAAATGCACTATACATATACAGTAATCCTCGCTTTACCCTGGTTCGAATCTCACACTTGTGGTTTATCACAGAATTGCATTTGCCACATAACTAACTTCTTTGGCTGATTTTCCCGGGCTCTGACGTAGAGCACGATAGACCAAAACACTTCTAGGGAATTGTTTTTTTGGAGTTTTATGTTGAAATAATGAAATGTATTAATTAAAATATAAATACTATATTCTTGCTAATGTTTTCTGTGTGTCCTGTCAAGTCAAGTTTATTTCTATAGTGATTTTCACAACAGACATTGTCTCAAAGCAGCTTTACAGAAATCAACAGTCAAGGTGAATGGTGTTCATTTATCCCTGATGAGCAGCCGTGGCGACTGTCCTGTGTGTTTTGCGCGCACTTTATGTAGTCCTTCGCCCTGTGTTTCCTGTTCCTGCAATTGTTGTTTAATGTAGCATCGGGGTTCTGGAGGAACGTTGTTCCATTTCACTGTGTACTGCATCAGCTTTATATGGTTGAAATGACAATAAAAGCTTCTTGACTTGACTTGACTCGACTTAAAGCTTGTGGGAGGATGGTTTTACGGCTTAAACAATAAAATAAAAAATAAAAAAAAGCATTTTCAGGGTAGTGTCTGTTTATTATGGGCGGTTTTGGAACGTAACTACTGCAGTAAAGGGGGATTACTGTATATATATATATATATACCATGCACCAAGGATATGTGTGCAACATTAAGTGCAAAAATAAATAAACGTGACACAGTAGAGACCATTTTACTGTTTAATTATATAGATTGCCTGCTGTATAACACCCACAGAGTCAAACTTTGCCAGTTACAGGTCACATATAATGGATCAGACGCCGGAAGTGTCCTGGGGCCTGAAGATTAACATGTCTGCATTAATATATAACCGCTGATGTTTGTAATGGCATCTAAAGTGATAGTTTCTGATGGTTTTTATGTTGCAGATATTATTTATATATATATATATATATATATATATATATATATATATATATATATTAATTAAAAAAACACTGCTCTGCTCATTTTCTTCCAGTTCCCCACTGGTACCAGCATGGGAAGGCAATCGGCGCTTGAAGATGACATCATGGCTATGTTTCCCGCGCATGGGTGTTTCAACCAATCACAGCGCGTTTCCCTGCCTTCCTTCAAGGCTGTAGCAGGAAGGACCTAGTTTGTCAGATTAGCTTTATATTTCGCTTATTCTTTTTATTTTATACCTTTTTGACAAACGAGTGCTAAACCGCTACAGACATATAAGTGCACGTATAGTATTTTTTGGGAGGGCGTTTATTTATTTAACGCCTTGCAGGTCTATAGTTAGCAAGAGCGCTTCAAGAAGGCTGTGTCTCTAATAGGTTCTGTTTGGGCCGCTAGTGCACTAGATAGGGCGCGAACGCCATTTATAGGGCGCTTACATAGGGAGCGTGCAGCGATTTGGAATTCGGCCCGGCTGTATTTTTTTCTAGCACGTAAACAGTTAGATTTGAGCTCCCGTTTGTGTCAGATATCAGATCTAGATCAGATTTTGAAACCCCAGTCATGGATTTAAAGGACTTTGAGGCGGATAATTCGGTCAGTTGTAGGTTGTCCTCTCCTGTCCCTGACCTGTGCAGGACTGAAGACTGCTGTCTGGGTATTGATGAGGCAGGAAGAGGTCCAGTTCTGGGTCAGGCTCAAGTTCATTCCTTAACTCTGTATGGTGTTGATTTGTTTTTTTTGTTTTTTTATAGCTGTTGCATTGTTCGATTTCTTCTGTGGTTCCTTCAGGTCCTATGGTGTATGGAATCTGTTTCTGTCCTGTATCCAAAAAGGAGGATTTGAAGAACCTGAAAGTTGCAGGTCAGCATTATGATTCAAATGAGGCATGTATATTATCATGTCTGATCCCAGAGATGTTAGGAAGCTGGAATCAGACATGATAAAGCGCCCCCTGGAGCACAGAGGGCTTAGGGGCCTTGTTTAAGGGCCCCAATGGTGACAGCTTGGCAGTGCTGGGACTCGAACCCCTGACCTTCTGAAAATTCCAGCTTTACCTCTGGTCCTTTTACAAAGTGCTGAGGAGAACTTATCATCATATCAACACATTCTAATTAGTCCAAAACAACAACATAATTCAAACAGTTCCGTCTCTGTGTAACCCGTTACCATGGAAACGTTAGCGCAAAATTGAATGCGCGCATTAATTGAATAATTGAATTGAATTTTTATTTATTTCTGCTGATCTCATGTCCAGACTCGAAGACGCTGAGCGAGGCAGAAAGAGAGAGTCTGTTTCTGAAGCTGGATGAGGCAAAGAGCTACGTGGGCTGGGCTCTTCAGATTCTCTCACCCAATACCATCTCAACCAGCATGTTACAGAGGTACACACACACACACACACGTCAATAGTGCTTCTGTGTGGTGTGGTGCATTAAAACTGCAATGTCGTCATTTTTTTCTTCTCGTCCCCCGTTCAGGGCGAAGTACAATTTAAACGCTTTGTCTCACGATGCCGCTATCGGACTGGTGCAGTACGCCCTGGATTGCGGAGTGCAGCTCAAAGAGGTCGGAAACACACGTCTGAGACGTCTCAGGAAGAGGAACAGATGATTCGTGTATCTTGTACACCAGGGATGGGCAACTATCATAGTGATGAAGACCAGCAGCATTTTCATCTTTTTTTTTCAGCGTACAAGTAATGCACAGAGTTTATGCTCAACAAATGTACAAAGACCTGATTAGTAGCCAGGAGAACCTTCTCAAAACTACCCTCAGAGAACAGTTACAAGTGCTACATAAAACTGTTATTAAAGGGATAGTTCCCCCCCGACCCACTGAACAATCTGTCATTTACTCTCCCATATGTGGATCCAAACCTGTGAGTTTCTTTTAAAAAAATTTAAAATCTTACATCGAGTTAAACCTGCAGAAACTCCTGATTTGCTGATACTATGGATCTCCAGGTGCCCATCCCTGATATACAGGATGCTGCTCGATTCCTAAAAGCCTCCCTTACTGACCCTTACATCACTCAGATTTCAGGAAGCTGTTAAATGTGTGTGTGTGTGTGTGTGTGTGTGTGTGTGTTTGGTCAGGTGTTCGTGGACACCGTAGGCCCGGCGCAGAAGTACGAGGAGAAGCTGTCTCAGCGTTTTCCCGGGGTGCAGGTGACCGTACGACCCAAAGCCGACTCGCTCTTTCCCATCGTCAGTGCCGCCAGCATTTGCGCTAAGGTCAGAAATACACACGAAGGTCACACTGGTAGTACGAGTTACTGCAGCCTATAATATCTGGACTTAGCACTGAAATCTAAATAACGCAGGTGGCTCGAGATCATGCGGTGAAAGACTGGAAGTTCGCAGAAGATCTAGGGGACGTGGATAACGATTACGGCTCTGGATACCCTAACGGTGAGGACTCGTCTGTGCGTGCAACCTGTTACCATGTTACAAAACTAGACTCTTAACGTTTTGATACCACCTTGTTCTGTAGCGCATGTGTGACAAAAACGTGCTGCTTATGTAGTGACAGGAAGGTCCTCATAATGCTGGTTAAACGTGTCTCTGTGTGTGTTTGCAGACCCGAAGACTAAGAGCTGGCTGCAGAAGTATTTGGACCCAGTATTCGGATATCCACAGTTTGTACGTTTCAGCTGGAGCACAGCACAGACTCTACTCGACAGCAAAGCGGTCCCGGTGCACTGGTAAGTCCACCAGCAGGGGGCGGAGTTGTGCCATGTGGGGTGACTGAGAGCTTACAGGGATTTTTACGTAGGTGCTGTAATCAGATACTATGAATATTTATCAGAGAGAGTTTCTCGTGTGTGTGTGTGTGTGTGTGTGTGTGTGTGTGTGTGTGTGTGTGTGTGTGTGTTTAGGGACGATGACGAGGACGGAGAGAAAGCAGCAGCCCGACAGAACAACACGTCCGTGCTGTCGTACTTCAGCCGCAGCAAACCCGCCATCGACACACACACTCGAGACCCACACCGCTTCTTTACCGAGCGCAGATTACAGAGCATCGACACACTCTAAACACACACATACACACAGATTCGTAATGCACGCACACACACACACACAAATTGTCGACTGTAAAGCAACTCTGTGAAGGTTTTCTTCAAAATTGTTGTATTTTTATAGCAATTTTCATTTTCAAGCAATAAAATGTGGATTTTTTACATTGTTTTCACGTGTTTGTATTATTGTTTGTGTTTATGGAGATTGGATGCTCTTGTGGATAGTGTTAGTACATCACACAAATACAGAAATGATTCATTATTCTTTAGCTAAAGCTTTTTAAAAATGATGTTATGTAGTGAATAAGACTCCTGGGATGTGCAACAGGACGGTGTTTATGATTCGGGTGTATAGAGGAGATTATCCACAGAGGAGTTAAATTAATGCTTTTATCACACTATAAATAAATTGTAACTAAAATGTTAAATTAGGATCGTTTAACACGTATGACTGCTTGCAATGTTCAGGACTATTTTTCTATATAGTGAATGTAGTAGCTCAATTATAAATGGTGTTCGATTTGTAATCTGAAAAAAATTAATCGTGGCATCATCAAATTTCTCTATTGGACCCTCAACCCTAAACTGCTCAATATTTTACAATAAAAAAAAAAAAATTATATTAAAGATAATATTTGGTTTATATACGGGCGTCTGTAAATATACATTAGTACTGGCTAATTTCTAATATTTTGTAAATTATTTACATTACACAGAATTATGACTTCATTCCTGCAAAATGTTTTTTTTATATGACTTCATTTATACATTCTTTTTTTTTTTCTCAATTTTTTTTGTTGCTCTAAATCATGATACTAAAATACTTTTGTACATTGTAATTTTGAACCGATTTTTCTTTTGCTAGTTTTGTTTTTTCTTGTATTATTATTTATTATTATTAATATTATTATTTATTATTATTATTATTATTATTATTATTATTATTATAATTATTTGTGCATTCAAAAAGCCCGTGTAATTACATCAAGAAATACAGAACACGAAATGTAACAATTTATAAAATAAATGTATTAATTATGAAATATTATTTAATTAATTACTAAATAAATATGCAAAGAGAAAATATATAATTATATAAGATACACTATATAGGATTATACACTGATTCTAATATTATAAAATCAAATAAATCATATTTATTTATTTTTTTAAACACAAGAATCACAGTATAAATAACCCTTATTATTATTATTATTATTATTATTTTTATTATTATTATTATTATTGATGTGTACTTTTAAAAAAATGACAGAAAATCCCTACATGTTTCATTAGGCGGTGAAAAGACTGGAACTCACGTCATCAAAACGCGCCGCCAAAAAAAAATAAACCGGAAGTGCGTCGCCGAGCCGTTTCAGTGTGCGGTGTGGTGAGTTTGCGACTTATTCATCTTGTTCCATAAATGCGTTAAAATCTTATTTCTGTTGTTGATTCTATATAAAGACGTTTTCTGTATCTTTTATTTGTAGGTGAAAGAAAAGTAACATGGATATACGACCGAATCACACCATATACATCAACAACCTGAATGATAGAGTGAAGAAAGAAGGTGTGTGACCCGATTCTTTCTGATTAAACCAGTTTTTTACCAGAGTTTTGTTTATTTCTTTGGAACACAAACTTTCTTGTAATTGCATGAAGCATTTTTATTAAAACGTTTAGTATGTGGCATTTCTTTTTTTGTTTTAGGTCTTAATTTCCTGACGTCATCGTGACGTCATATCTAATGCGACCTAAAATACTCCTGCACCACTTTCGTGTGTTTGTTTGTTGTGTTGTTGTTCGGTTTTTCGCTGGTACAAATATAATTCAGTGTATTACGACTACAAATGAGACCAGCAGCTATGTTTAATGTGATGCAGGTCTTAAATATCATCCTTAATAGTCTTAAAAAGTCTTAAATTAGATTTTGTGAAACCTACAGAAACCCTGGATTTTATTAAAATCATCAGCAAAAATACAAAATGTAGTTTTACATTTGTTCACATTTTATTTATGGCATTCCCATTAAAAATGCAACATTTATTTAGCCAGACGGTTTTGTAAATGACTAATAAAGAGAATGTTAACAGGCATGTGGTTGTAGTTGAGTTTAAAGCTGACATGTTATAACAAACATTTTTTAAGATTTGAACATTTTGCCTGTGTTTCATTCCCAGAGGTGAAGCGGTCTCTCTATGCCCTGTTCTCTCAGTTCGGCCAGATCATCGAGATCGTGGCTATGAAGACCATGAAAATGAGGGGACAGGCGTTTGTGGTGTTTAAAGAACTCGCTGCAGCTACGAACGCTCTCAGGCAGCTGCAAGGATTCCCATTCTACAACAAGCCTATGGTGAGAGGGGAAGTGGTGGATACGATTTTGAGAACGATCTGAAGGTTATGGCTTCAAATCCCAGCGCTACCAAGCTGCCACTGCTGTGTCCCTCAATAGGGCTCTTAATGTGTTGATGTAAATAAGGATAATCATGGAAAAGGATGGATTTTAATTGGAGTGATTTCCAGGTCTGGATTAGTGTGAGGGGGAAAAAAAAGGAACACGGAGTATTAAAAAAATGTTTCCATATTTTTGTTCTAATCGTTTTTTTAAAATACCTAAAAATTAAAGTTTGTAAAAAAAAATAAATACTAATAAAATAATAATAATTGATCCGCTTTGGACAGCATTTTTCAAAAAAACCAGACAAAAAAGACCAGCTGCTTCCAGATCGAAAAGAAAAACATAAGGTTGGAGTGAAAAGCCGAAATGAACGAGTTTCACTTGTTTTTGACTTCCAGCGAATCCAGTACGCGAAGACGGACTCCGATATCGTCGCCAAGATGAGGGGCACGTACGGAGACAAAGAGAAGAAGAAGGAGAAGAAGAAGAAAGCGCAGGAGCAAGCGGCCAACGCTGCCAAGAAACCATCGGTGAGTTCGCATCTCACATCTCGCACCTTTAATAGCCAAAGCGTGCTACAGGTCATGATGTTTCCTTCCTCAGTCGCTCGCTGTACGTCACAATATATGAACAGCAGTTTGTGGAGACCTGACCGTTAGATTGGTGTGGGCTTTTTTTTTAACTTCCCATTCCATGTTTAGTCTTCATGTGCTGTTATAATAATCTATATTATTCTGGGAAGATGTTTCACTAGATGTTGGCGTGTGCTTGTAAAGATTTGTGCACATTTCCCTTCACTGTAGGGAAGCCATATTTTGTGTCAAAAGAACAATATATAAAAGGCATTTATTTATTTAAAAAAGGGTGGATGGGTAGGTAGGTGGATGGATGGGTGGGTGGGTGAGCAGATGGATGGATGGATGGATGGGTGGGTGGGTGGCTAGTTAGGTAGGTAGATAAATGGGTGGGTTGGTCTAGGTAGGTAGGTGGATGGATGGATAGGTAGGTGGTGGATGGATGGATAGGTAGGTGGATGGATGGATAGGTAGGTGGATGAATGGATAGGTAGGTGGATGGATGGATGGATGAATGGATAGGTAGGTGGATGGATGGATGAATGGATAGGTAGGTGGATGGGTAGACTGATAGGTATGTAGGTAGGTAGGTGGCTGGGTGATTGGATAGATGGGTGGGTAGGTAGGTGGATGGATTGATAGGTAGGTGGATGGATAGATAGACTGATAGGTATATAGTTAGGTAGGTGGGTGGGTTGGTATAGGTAGGTAGGTGGATGGATGGAAAGGTGGATGGAAGGCAGATGGATTCATGGATAGACTGATAGGTAGGTGGGTGGATGGATGAATGGATAGGTAGGTGGATGGATAAATGAATGGATAGGTAGATGGATGGATGGAAGGATAGGTAGGTGGATGAGTGGATGGGTAGACTAGACTAATAGGTATGTAGGTAGGTAGGTGGCTGGATGATTGGATAGATGGGTAGGTAGGTAGGTGGATGGATAGATAGATAGACTGATAGGTATATAGTTAGGTAGGTGGGTGGGTTGGTGTAGGTAGGTAGGTGGATGGATGGATAGGTAGATGGATGGAAAGCTGGATGGAAGGCAGATGGATTCATGGATAGACTGATAGGTAGGTGGGTGGATGGAGGGATAGATGTGTAGGTGGATGGATGGCTAGGTGGGTGGGTTGGTCTAGGTAGGTGGGCTTGGGTGGGTGGATTTATTGTGTGTGGATTGTGGTGTTAAAGATGGATGGGTGGGTGGGTGAGCGGATGGATGGATGGGTGGCTAGTTAGGTAGGTGGATGGATGGATAGGTAGGTGGATGGATGGATAGGTAGGTGGATGGATGGATGAATGGATAGGTAGGTGGATGGGTAGACTGATGGGTATGTAGGTAGGTAGGTGGCTGTGTGATTGGATAGATGGGTGGGTAGGTAGGTGGATGGATAGGTAGGTGGATGGATAGATAGACTGATAGGTATATAGTTAGGTAGGTGGGTGGGTTGGTAGAGGTAG
>MU551540.1:845296-881882 GCA_024362625.1 Silurus asotus | reverse complement strand
GGGTGGGTGAGCAGATGGATGGGTGGCTAGTTAGGTAGGTAGATAAATGGGTGGGTTGGTCTAGGTAGGTAGATGGATGGATGGATAGGTAGGTAGGTGGATGGATGAATGAATGAATGAATAGGTAGGTGGATGGATGAATGGATAGGTAGGTGAATGGATGGATGAATGGATAGGTAGGTAGGTAGGTGGCTGGGTGATTGGATAGATGGTTGGGTAGGTAGGTGGATGGATTGATAGGTAGGTGGATGGATAGATAGACTGATGGGTATATAGTTGGGTAGGTGGGTGGGTTGGTATAGGTAGGTAGGTGGATGGATGGATAGGTAGATGGATGGAAGGCAGATGGATTCATGGATAGACTGATAGGTAGGTGGGTGGGTGGATGGATGAATGGATAGGTAGGTGGATGGATGGATGAATGGGTGAGTGGATGGGTAGACTGATGGGTATGTAGGTAGGTAGGTGGCTGGATGATTGGATAGATGGGTGGGTAGGTAGGTGGATGGATGGATAGGTAGATGGATGGAAATCTGGATGGAAGGCAGATGGATTCATGGATAGACTGATGGGTAGGTGGGTGGATGGAGGGATAGATGTGTAGGTGGATGGATGGCTAGGTGGGTGGGTTGGTCTAGGTAGGTGGGCTTGGGTGGGTGGAGTTATTGTGTGTGGATTGTGATGTTAAAGATGGGTGGGTTTGAGCGGATGGATGGATGGATGGATGGATGGGTGGCCAGTTAGGTAGGTAGATAAATGGGTGGGTTGGTCTAGGTAGGTAGGTGGATGGATGGATGGATAGGTGGATGGATGGATGGATAGGTAGGTGGATGGATGGATGAATGGATAGGTAGGTGGATGGGTAGACTGATAGGTATGTAGGTAGGTAGGTGGCTGGGTGATTGGATAGATGGGTGGGTGGGTAGGTAGGTGGATGGATTGATGGGTAGGTGGATGGATAGATAGACTGGTAGGTATATAGTTAGGTAGGTGGGTGGGTTGGTCTAGGTAGGTGGGCTTGGGTGGGTGGATTTATTGTGTGTGGATTGTGATGTTAAAGTGGAAACTAAATAAAACTCATGTAAGTCAGTGTATTATTTGTAAACAGGAAATGGACATTATGACAGAAGACTCATCAGTGGTCTTTTATCTGTAGCTCCGCCCACATGCCATGTGTCTTTTTTTTGTAGTTTTTTTTAAATATTTATTTGTATTTTTTTCCTACTTGCTGAAGTTTTTTTGGTGTTTTTGTTTTCCAGAATGCTGTAAACACACAGCCCCCTCCTCCAGCTACAGTCCAGGTACAAGTCCACCCCATATTTCTCTCTTTTATTATTACTGCTATTATTTTGTGTTTTCTGGAATGTTTTTAGTGCAGCACTGTACTGAAGACTGCCTTTTTTCCTGTTATTGTAGGTTCCTGATAATCCTCCCAACTACATCCTGTTCCTGACCAACCTCCCCGAGGAGACCAACGAGATGATGCTGTCTATGCTGTTCAACCAGTGAGTACCGTTTCCCATCCCCTCACTTCTCTGCTGCTCCACAGAGCGATTTCTGTTTTAGCATCAGAAAATGTTGCAGGCCTTAAAATCACAAGCCTGTTTATAAATGCACAAACTGCTGATGGAGAACAGTTCTGATATCTTTCCTTCTGAGATTCTTTTACACAAGTGCTGAGAGGAAACAAGTTCTCAATAAAGCCTGTTATACAGTCGCGGTGAATTTCCGAGTCCGGATAATCTCTTGGAGGAAAAACACGAGGAGATCTGTTCCCTGAAAGAAAATCCGTACAGAGCCTACGGACGAGAGGCCACACGTTATAACAGTTCGTTTATTTCTTGGTTTCTCAGGATCACAACATAAAAATCTTTTCTTACGGCGTAATTAAAAATCATTCCGGCTCCTTAAGTTTTTAATCACGGACAGACGCAGATGTTTGGGTTTGAGCGAGTCTCCGATCAAAGTAAAAGCGAAATCGATCATCCACGATGCCGTCATTGGAACATGCGGAAAAATTTAATCACAAGGAAACAATGAGTCATGATCAGAAGAAAACAACGTTTATGTCGAGATTCAACTGTTATTGTCATTGTGCAAGGTACAATATAATTCAGCGACGATAACAATAAAATGAAGTTTTAATAATGAGAACAGAAAACAAACAACCTTCATGTCAAGATCACAAAAAGAATATCATGTATGGGCTTCATAAGACTTCGAAATCATCCAATCAGAATCCAGTATTTAAAAAAACGCCGTCTGCGGGATTAAAGGGAATCCGTGTTTCTTCTCTTTGCAGGTTCCCCGGTTTTAAAGAAGTGCGCCTGGTCCCCGGAAAACACGACATCGCCTTTGTGGAGTTTGAGAGCGAATCCCAAGCGGGAGTCGCAAAAGACGCGCTACAGGGCTTCAGGATCACCGCCACCTGCGCCATGAAGATCACCTACGCCAAGAAGTGACCACACACAGGTGTAACATGAACATTGTCGGACTGAAATGCAGCCCTGCTGCCCGAATCCTGGTTTCATTACGATCCATTTTTATTTTGTTTACGTTCGTGACTTGTACAGGATTATTTTTTTTTTTGTAGAAAACGCCACAGACTGTGAGAGAGTCCGGGGGGCGGGGCATCGGAGCTGATATTGTATTTTTTGTTTTTTTTTATGCTGATGATTAAAGGAGGTTTTCAACATTTTCGAAAGACATGATTCATCTTTTTCTGGGGGGTGTATACTTATGAAACCCTGCGACACACAGCTGTGCTGTTTAAAGTCTGGCATGTGTGCAGCATGTTGTCCTGTAGGTGTTTACTGTAGACTGGAGTCTAATGCAAGAAACACAAGGTTTTGTTCATTTACACACCAGTGCATGTGGAGGGTTTATAGGGGCAAATAAACGTCCAGGTCAAAAAGAACTTTCTCCTAATTGATGTCGTAAAGTAAATCTCACTGAAATTAGTCCCAGTTCACTTTATAATTCCCTCCACTCTTCTGGGAAGATGTTCCACTAGATTTTAGAGTGTGTTTATGGATATTTGTGCCACAAGGGTATTATGAAAGGCAGGTACTGATGTAGGTGAGGAGAGCTGGGGTGCAGTCAGCGTTCACATTCATCCCAAAGGTGTTCAGTAGCAATGAGATCAGAGCTCTATAACAGACCACTCAAGATCTTCCTCTCCAAAGCATGTAAACCAGATCTTCAAGGAGCTCACTTTGTGCCATGCTGGAACAGGTTTCGGGTTTCCAAGTTCACACGAATGAAGAATTTTATTAAAGCGGCATCTAAAGACGTCCTGTACAATTGAGTGCCTCCAGATTTGTGGTAGCAGTTTGGAAAAGAACCACATAGAGCAGGAAAGATCAGGTGTGACAACATTGTGTATATAAGAGAGAAAAAGAAAGGGATTTTAGCCCTAAGGGGAGGGTTTCCAGGTCATCGACTCCGCTGTGAATTGCTGATTCATAAATAATCAGACTTTTGATGTTTCATCCTCCTGTGAAGTCCTTGAACAGCGTGTATTTATTCATTAACGCAATGGCGCTCGGGTTTGTTGAAATTCTGATGCGGAAAGGAAAATAAAGGCCGCTTTCGCCGAGCAAATCCACAAGGAACCTTTCGAGGCAAAGTTCTCATAGTATGCCTGATAACATCTGAAAAAGAGTTTAGCTCTGAAAGCAGTTTTTATTACGGTGTAAAAATACTTCATCCAACCTCAGGGTGATGGAACGAAACACGGAAAACAAGTTTTACCGCTAAAAAGATGGAGCCGAATCGTCTCCTCGCTCTCGCCACGCATCTTTTTTTGTTTCAAGGGAAGTCCTGATCTTTTCCTCAGCGTTATTTATGACTCTTGTAAACACCCCGGCCTGTCTAAGTGACCATTAATGCAGCTGCTACCTCTTTTCTTTTCCATTTGCCATCTGAAGAAGTGTTCATAAAACACGCTGAAACGTGGGATGAAACGGTCAGAGTTGATATGTAGGTCTATTACTGAGAGCGTCACTGTGCAGAAGATTGTTACTATGTGGGGCATTTGGCACGAGGGTCTTATCCAGAGCAGCTCACTGTTATCTCATGTATACAGCTGAGCAGTTCAGGTTTAAGGCCCTTGCTCAGGGGCCCGCCATTGGTCTATCGGTGGTGCTGGGGTTTAAACTCACAACCTTCTGATCAACAAACCTTTCTTTTCCTTTTCTGCCTTTTCTCTGTCAGTTCTCTGAACTTTAGGCATTAGGACATTAGAACTAATCTTATCTGATTCAGATCTATTTAGATGTGTGTGGAAAGGATTTGGGGTAAGTATTAAAGAAAATATACTGGGAAAAAAACAATAAAGAAAATTTTCCTTTTGTCAAATTTTAGTTTTACAATAATTGTAATGATCTTTAGGGAATCGAGCCCAGGTGAGCACTTGCCCCCACGCTCCCCTTTACCTCCATCATTATAGATAAAGGAAATATAGAAGGAAAATAATTGTTTTACGAGAAATCATTTCTTAAGAATCATTAGAATGATTGTAAAGCACTTTCTTTACAAAACTAACATTTGACAAAAGTAAGAATTTTTATTCTACATTTTCTTTACAAAATGAATTTTAAATGAGAAAATACATTTATTATCTATATATTTATATATATTTATATAAGTGCTCAGTGTCACAAAGAAACGCTGATTAGCATCTATGTATAAAATATCCATGATTATTATACACATCTTATGGTCAGGTGTCCACAAACCTTTTGTCCATATTGTGTATTTGTCCTATATGATACCCCAGATGGGTGGGAGAGGACATGTCTTCACTTGTTTTCTCCAGGTATTCCGGTTTTCTTCATTCTCTTGAAAGGCAAACCTCAGTTGATCAAATTCTTTAATTTTGAATCCTGACTTTGGCCCCCAGGTGCAATAGGGAGATAGTTGGAGTTGGTCCTGTTATCTTTGCCCCCTATGAGTTTGTCCCTATACAATTGTCCCTAAAGGTTTGTCTCTAAAAGTTGCTCTGTATATGTTAGTTCTAATAGGTCCCTATAAACTTGCCTCTGTTTGTTTGTTCTTATATATTTGCCCCTATAAGTTTATCCCTAAAAGCTTGTCCCAATACGTTCATTATAGAATGAATAATTGAACAGATTTTTTTCTCTCACTCTCAATCTCTCTCTCTCTCTCAATCTCTCTCTCTTTCTCTCTCTCTCTCTCTCTCTCTCTCTCTTTCTCTCTGTGTCTCTCTCTCTTTGTCTCTCTCTCTGTCTCTCTCTCTCTCTTTCTCTCTCTGTCTCTCTCTTTCTCTCTCTCGCTCTCTCTCTCACACACACACACACACACACACACACACACAGTCTGAAAGATGTTTTATACTCATATCTCTCCCCAGCTTAATACTTAACATGAGGGATAAAAACTGGGCTCTATAAACCTCATCTACAGGATTATTGTGTTATTGTATTGTAATGGAGGCTGTGATTACGTCTGTGTGTGCGTGATAGTGATTATGTAAGAGACTATCAGTGAAATTAAAGTAGAAGAGGATATAAATGATAGGCTGCTTGCTCAATTAAACAGGATCACATCACAGATATACATTTATTTTCTTTGATTTATATTTCGGTTCGACTGTTGATGAAATGTAATCCTGAATTTAGCCACCAGGTGCAACAACGAGATAGTTGGAGTTTGTTCAGTTTGTTTGCCTCTGTAAGTTTGTCCCTATAAAATTGTCCCAGAGGCGGGTTTGTCTCTATATGTTTGTGTGTATATGTGTGTCTTAATATATTTGCCTTATATGTTTGTGTTAATAAGTCCCTAAGAGTGTGATCTGTTTACTGATCCTGATCCCGTTACTGTTCCTAATCCATCTTTCTGTTCCTAATGCTGGTCCTGTTCTGTTCCTGATCCTGATCCTGATCCTGTTCCAGATCCTGATCCTGTTCCTGATCCTGTTCCTGATCCTGTTCCTGTCCTGTTTACTGGTCCTGTTCCTGATCCTGTTCCTGATCCTGTTCCTAATCCTGTTCCTGTTCTGTTTACTGATTCTGTTCCTGATCCTGTTCCTGTTCTGTTTACTGATCCCGTTCCTGATCCTGTTCTGTTCCTGATCCTGTTCCTGTTTTGTTTACTGATCCTTTTCCTGATCCTGTTCCTGATCCTGTGCCTGTTCTGTTTACTGATCCTGATCTTGTTCCTGATCCGGTTCCTAATCCTGTTCCTGTTCTGGTTACTGATCCTGTTCCAGATCCTGTTCCTAATCCTGTTCCTGTTCTGTTTACTGATCCTGTACCTGATCCTGTTCCTAATCCTGTTCCTGTTTTGTTTACTGATCCAGTTCCTGATCCCGTTCCTGATCCTGGTCCTGTCCTGTTTACTGATCCTGTTTCTGATCCTGTTCTTGATCCCGTTCCTGATCCTGTTCCTGTCCTGTTTACTGATCCTGTTCCTGTTCTGTTTACTAATCCTGTTCATGATCCTGTTCCTTTCCTGTTTACTGATCCTGTTCCTGATCCTGTTTCTGTTCTGTTTACTGATCCTGTTCCTGATCCTGTTTCTGTTCTGTTTACTGATCCTGTTCCTGATCCCGTTCCTGTTCTGTTTACTGATCCTGTTCCTGATCCTGATCCTGTTCCTGTCCTGTTTACTGATCCTGTTCCTGATCCTGTTCCTGTTCTGTTTACTAATCCTGTTACTGATCCTGTTCCTGTCCTGTTTACTGATCCTGTTCCTGATCCTGTTTCTGTTCTGTTTACTGATCCTGTTCCTGATCCTGTTCCTGTCCTGTTTACTGATCCTGTTCCTGATCCTGTTCCTGTTCTGTTTACTAAACCTGTTCCTGATCCTGTTCCTGTCCTGTTTACTGATCCTGTTCCTGTTCTGTTTACTAATCCTGTTCCTGATCCTGTTCCTGTCCTGTTTACTGATCCTGTTCCTGATCCTGTTCCTGTTCTGTTTACTAATCTTGTTCCTGATCCTGTTCCTGTCCTGTTTACTGATCCTGTTCCTGATCCTGTTTCTGTTCTGTTTACTGATCCTGTTCCTGATCCTGTTCCTGATCCCGTTCCTGTTCTGTTTACTGATCCTGTTCCTGATCCTGATCCTATTCCTGACCCCGACCCTGATCCTGACCCCTGTTCTGCCTCTGCTCTGGTTTGGACTCTGGACTGTTTTTCAGTTTGTGTTTCTGCTCTGCCTGTACTGCCCTGTTTGCCTGTGTTCAGACCCTGAATTGTTTTGTAGACTTTCTCTCATTCTACAGTTTTTATTTAATTGGGAATGTCATTTTAGACTTGAGATATTTTTCAAATTTGACCATAGTTAGGACATAAGGTTAGGAAGTGTAGCTCTGACTCTGTTACTCCTTGGTCTTTATCTTCCTTTTCTGTACTTCATCATATACACAATTTTTATTCCACAAACCTCCTTCTGACCGACGTTTTACTTTAGATATAAAACGTTCCTTTTTGAAATACTAAAAAGAACATTCTGAGCGTCTTTAAAATAACACAGTTATCAAACGCTGCAAAAGCGATGGTCTGATGCTGGACTGAGAGATCCACGTTTATCCCCAAACCTGTCATTACTGGGTCAAAACGGATAAATTCCACGTCCAACCAGGAAACTGAAAGGTCTATTACCCTGGTTTTGCTATTTGAATGGAAAAGCACAGAACCACCTGTGGACAACTGAAGGTACACTGCAGAAGAAAAAAAAAAACATTTAAGTGGAAAAAGATGTCTAATCTATCTAGGATTTACAATTGTATGTCGCTAATTAGCCGATTAGCCAATGATTAAACCCATTTGGACTCGTTTTAAACGTTCAAAACTTTCAACCTTTTATTGTTTTATTGGGAAAGTCTGACTTTTCCAGCCATATGTGATTCTTCCCCAAACTGTTACCACAGAATTAGGGGTACACATTTGTATAGGACGTCTTTGTATGTGGGGGAATGAAATTTTCCCAAACCTGTTGAGTCAAGCATGACATTGCTCCTCTGCACAAAGCCAACTCCATGAAGATCTGCTTTACATAGGTTGGAGTGGAAGATCTCCTTCTTTAGAGCTGTAAACCCTATTTACTAACTGCGGTTGAATGAGCCCAAGTCTCCATGAGGACACTCCAAGATTTAGTCAAACACCTTCTCAGAAGTGTGGAGCTTATTATAACAGCAAATGGGGTTTGAATGTGGAATGGAATGTTCAGAAAGAAGCACATACCAATCTTATGGTCAGGTGTCCACAAATGTTTGTCCATATATTTATTCATGCAAACATTATACAGGCTCTCATATGGTAATCCTTTACATTTAAACATTTGGACTTGTGTTGAAAACAGAGTGCTTCCAGCTTTGTGCTGTGACGGATTATTTTTTTTCTTTCTCTGCAAAGTTTTTTTTCTATTTGGCCATTTTTATAGATCACAGTGTGTCACCTATAAACTTAACTGGTGCCATAAATAGTTGTTTGATTTGTTCCTCTTGGGGAACATTACAACTGAGTAAAAAGTTAGGACTGGTAACCTTCCCAAGAAGCCCTATTTTTCCACAAACATACACACACACACACACACACACACACACACACACACAGTCTCGCTGTCTAGCGTTCTATCTTCCTCTCTCTTACACACTCTCTCTATCTATTTTTCTGTCTGTTTTAGATTACATTTATTTAAATGAATTATAATAAATAGTAACAGTATAGAACTAAAACTGTATGTATCTGATGGTTATATCTGTATATAAGCCGGTGCATTAATATAGAGAGGCGATTAAACTAACCAGAACTACCAGTCTGTTCAACAAACGCTGTCCTTCCATTCTTTGGCTTTAAGTCAGGACATAATAAAAATCTCCTAGTCCTTAGCGCAGGTCTTGGAATTCGCTGAATAAAACCTAGGATGAAAAATAGCACATAACATATTACACTGTCATTTTCAAAAATCAAACCAAATTGGAAAAACCAAGTGGGAAAAACTACATTATATATTAATACATTAATGTCACCCTCTTCAGTGCACCAAAATCCTCCATGTAGTGAGTTCATTAAGACCACAACTAACTTTCCGTTCAATGGATTTGCACGTACACCATCCAGCCAATCAGAATCAAGTATCTAGATGGACCATGGTATAACTACACTTTTGTAAATTATCCATTTAATCTTCTTTTCATTTCTGAAGAAAAGAGTACAGGCAGGGTGGAGTGAGTGGAGAAGAGTGATAGCAGGAGTGATTTATGATAGTAGGGTAGCTGTGAGAAGGAAAGGGAAAGTTTATAGGACTGTGATGAGACCTGGTACCTGGTTGTATGGTTTAGAGACAGTGGCATTGAGGAAAAGACAGGAGGTGGAGCTGGAGGTAGCAGAGCTGAAGATGTTAAGGTTTTCGTTGGGAGTGACGACGATGGACAAGATTAGAAATGAGTTTATTAGAGGGACAGCGCATGTAGGACGGTTTGGTGACAAGGTGAAAGCGGCGAGATTGAGATAGTTTGGACATGTGCAGAGGAGGGACATGGAGTATATCAGTAGGAGAATTCTGAGGATGGAGCCACCATGAAGGAGGAAAAGAGGAAGGCCAAGAAGGAGGTTTATAGATGTGGTGAGGGAAGACATGCAGGTAGTTGGTTTGAAAGAGGCAGATGTAGAGGACAGGGGGAAATGGAGACGGATGATCCGCTGTGGTGCCCCCTAAAGGAAGCAGCCGAAAGAAGAAGAAGAAGACAGCTCTCCTTTTCATTAAAAGTTCATAGCACATTCATAGTAAATTGTGCCACTCTCAGTCATGGATGATCTTCTATATGTTCTATATACAGTATATTAGTTTGGACTCGATTCTGATTATTGAGAACGTTTTCTTTAAGGTTTACTGCCCACTCATCATATCTATCTCTCATGAATTAGGTCATACTGTACCTATTCATCCACCTATCTATCCATCCATCTGTCTGTGCCTACTTGTGCATTGGTTTATCTATCTATCTATCTGCCTGTTTGTTTTTCTCAGTGTAAAATTAAATAGTCTGTCCATCCATCCATCCATCCATCCATCCATCCATCCATTCATCCATCTATCTACACTATATTGGTAAAAGTATTTGCTCATCTACCTTCAGATACAAATAAACTTGAGTAACATCCGATTTTTAATCCATAGGTTAATTATGATGTTGGCTCTTTGCAGCTGTAACAGCTTCAACTCTTCTGGGAAGGCTTTCCACAAGGTTTACTAGTGTGTTCATGGGAATCTTCGGTTGTAATTCCAGAAGTCGGGAGCATTAAATTCTCCAAATGTCTTGTTATGCTGAAGCATTAAGAGTCCTTTCACTGGAACTAAGGGGCCGAAGCCCAACTAAAAAACAACCCCACATCATAATCCCTCTCAAACAAACGTTACACTCGGCACAATGCAGTCAGACGAGTAGCGTTCTGCTGGCAACCGCCAAACCCAGACTCGTCCATCAGATTGCCAGACAGAGAAGCGTGATTCATCTCTCCAGAGAACACATCTCCGCTGCTTTAGAGTCCAGTAGCAAAGTGCTTTGCATTGCACTTGGTGATGTACGGTTCGGATGCAGCTGCTTGACTATAGGAAATCATCCCATGAAGCTCTTATATGTTACACACTACTGCATCTATAGCAACATCATCCACAGTAACATTTACAGAAGAAACATGTCCTACAGAGAAGAAACGTGTGTAATCAATGACGTGTGAAGAGATGTTCGTGTAACATTTATAGAAGGAGTCCCCAGTGTCAGTGCTTCATGACAGTCTAAAGTGAAGCTTTTCTGGGAAAGTCTTGAAAAACTCATAGCTGGGATTAGACTGGTTTAAAGGTGTAAGTGTAATTATAAGTGGATAAAGAGAATGCTATAAAAAAAGCATGGAGTATGTGGTGGAGAATTTTCCTAGCAGCGCTTCGGTCTCATTTTATTCCTTACATATTTTCTGCTCCATGTCTTGAGATTTACTGCTGTGTGTCTGATTGTTACACAATAAATCTGTTCAGTTGTGGTTTTCCTGCTGCTTTTATTCCCCTCAAGGTCACCGAGAATTCGTAAATATCACCACGAGACGGCGTATCAGACTGCACGTTATTCCAGGCTTACTGGATTAGTGAGCGGGAATAAATGAGAGTGTCATTTCATCAAAATAAATGGACTGTGGCTGAGGAGGTTTGAAATTAAATGAGGACAACTCACTGAGGGAGGGAGAGAGAGAGAGAGAGAGAGAGAGAGAGAGAGAGATGTGATCCATTTAACAAATCAACAACCTCGTCAAACTCATCATATCTATCTATCTATCTATCTATCTATCTATCTATCTATCTGTCTGTCTGTCTGTCTGTCTGTCTGTCTGTCTGTCTGTCTGTCTATCTGTGAATAGAGAAATCCTAAATCAGTGTGTGTGTGTGTGTGCGCGTGAGAGTGTGTGTGTGTGTGTGTGTGTGTGTGAGAGAGAGAGTGTGTGTGTGTGTGAGTGTGTGTGTGTGTGTGTGTGTGTGAGTGTGTGAGTGAGTGTGAGTGAGTGAGTGAGTGAGTGTGTGTGTGTGTGTGTGTGTGTGTGTGCGCGTGAGAGTGTGTGTATGTGTGTGTGAGTGTGTGTGTGTGTGTGAGAGAGAGAGAGTGTGTGTGTGTGTGTGTGTGAGTGTGTGTGTGTGTGTGTGTGTGTGAGTGTGTGAGTGAGTGTGAGTGTGTGAGTGAGTAAGTGTGTGTGTGTGTGTATATGTGTGAGTGTGTGAGTGTGAGTGTGTGAGTGTGTGAGTGAGTGTGAGTGTGTGAGTGTGTGAGTGTGTGAGTGAGTAAGTGTGTGTGTGTGTGTGTGTGTGTGTGTAGCAGTAGGTCTTCAGTAGAGGCTCTTTATCACTCACAGAGACCCGCAGCTGTATTTGAAGTGCTGCTGCTGTTCCGGGCGGAAACATGAACCAGGCGGACCCCAGCGGCGGTAAGGTGACGGATTTAAACATTTATTTCTGCACAACCCACACATTTAACCGCCTTCTGTTTATTTATCATCATTTCAGTGATTTTTAACTCGCATTTAAAAAGGTTGTTATTTTGTTTGAGAACTCGATCGCGTTTTGTGAACAAAGTAACAGCTGTAAGAGCAGATTGCAGATGTTTTCTAAACTTTAGTGTTTAGTATTTCTGTATAACATGTAACTTCTGAAAATGTCATGTAGATTAATAACAGTGTTCTAGTCTCCTATCCTGCTAAACATATACAAAAAATAAACTAATATCAAATAACATTTCAGCTATTAAACCTACATGATTAAAGCAGGAATTCATTAATACCCAGTGAATAAATATTCATTATGCAAATGAACCCCGAATTTATTTGTATACAAAATACTGCCTCTCCATTACTGATTTACTTATTTACAGGAGAAATAACACGTTTAGATTATTTTCAAGAAAAAATCTGCAGTCACGTAAATAGAAATTCATTAAAAAAAAAAAAAAAACCCTCTTACCAGATAAGATCAGACACGATTATTAATCATTTTCAAATATTTATTCTTTTTTTAATATCTGCTAAAGTTTTTATTACATCATTAAAAATGTAATTATTTTTATTAAATCATTAAAGTTTCGATTTTAAATAATTATTTTTGTCTGTATATTATAAATTATTTTTTTAAATCTATCTATCTATCTATCTATCTATCTATCTATCTATCTATCTATCTATCTATCTATCTATCTATCCATCCATTGTCAATCTGAAGATGTAAAGAGAGAGAGAGAGAGAGAGAGAGAGAGAAAGAAAGAGAGGTGGGGGGGGGATAGAGGGAGAGAGAGAGAGACACACACACACACACACACACACACACACACACACACACACACACACACACACAGAGATAGACATACTGGTTTATTTAATAGTCTTAATGATATTTAGTATTGTAATTGCAACTGAATCCTGAAAACATCTTTTTATCAATTGTTTGTGCTTTTTGAACATCTCATTCCACATTTAGTTCCCCTTTGCAACTATAATAACCTCCACTGTCCTCTTGGTTTTGTTGTGATTTGTGGAGATTTATGGAGATTCATTCAGCTACAAGGGTGTTCGTAAAGCCAAATACTGATGTAGGGTGAGAAGGTGAGGAGGCCTGGGGTGCAGTCAGAAATCATATTCATCCCAAAGGTGTTCAATAGGGTTAGAGCTTTATAGCAGGAGATCTTCCATTCCAATTAATGAAAAGCAATAATGAAGAGCTAAAATTGTCATGATGGAACATGTTTGGGTCTCCTGGTTCAAGTGAGTGGAAAATTTCATGCTATGGAATTTAAAGATACAATTTAATTTATTTATTTAATTTCTGTATACGGCATTTGGCAGATGCCTTTATTCAGAACAATTATCTTATTCATACAATTGCACAGTTGAGGATTAAGGGCCTCACTGGCAGCTTGCTGGTGCTGGGATTTAAACTCTTGAAATTCTGATCGGATGTCCAACATCTTACCCATAGCACCTATTTTTAATACAATTGTGTGCCTCTAGTTTTGTGCTAACCGTTTAGGGAATAAACATATATTACTGGAGAAGTCCGGTGTCCCAATACTTGTGCTAACATAGTGTATATGTCCCTGTAGTTCTAGGTTAAGTGTAGGAGTGTGTAGTGAACAATGTGTGTGTAGTAAGAATTTATTTTCTTTTTTTCCCCCTCCAGATGCGCATCTAGGAAACAAACTGAAGTGAGAGTGAGCAGCAGCTGATGCACTTTGACCTGTGAAAGAACACTAAAGCAAAAACGATGGGTGAAAAAAATTATACTTTGCTTTCAGTAACTTGGACTCAAGGCCAAAACCCTCAGGACCCTCTCATGGCAAGTTATGATATTACAATGGATTACGACATTCCTGTGGACCAGATTCCGGACACGACCCAGGGGAGAGCCTTTTTTGTCTCTACCATCGTCATCGCCATCGTTCTGGTTTGCATCATGCTTGTCTGTGGCATTGGAAACTGTATCTTTATTGTCACATTGGCACGCTACAAAAAGCTGCGCAACATCACCAACCTGCTCATCGCCAACCTAGCCGTGTCAGACTTCCTGGTGGCAGTGGTGTGCTGCCCGTTTCTGGTGGATTACTACGTCGTTAAGCAACTTTCCTGGGACCATGGGATTTTCCTGTGTATTTCCATCAACTACCTTAGGACAGTGTCTCTCTACGTGTCCACCAACGCCCTTCTGGCCATCGCTGTCGACAGGTGAGCGCTTGGTTTCCTCAGAATTCCATTACTTCTACCAGAAGGTACTCAAAAATTGATACTGGATTTAAAACAAACAAAAACAAACAAACATAAAACTCTATATAAAATTATACAGATCTTAATTACAGAAATAGAAAAGTACTAAATCATGAAAATGTGCTAAATGAAATCAATATGAATATTAATGATATGATTAAATATTGCGGAAAACAAAACACATGCTTTGAAACTGAAACAAAAAGTTCAACTCCTAATAAATAAAAACAGTTACATCCAAAATGAATAATAATTATATTTAAAAAAGAACACTTCAAATAAATAGCACATGGTGTCAGTGAATTGCCTCTAGAGGCCGCTCTTTTACTGTATAACGCAACCCGGAAAAACTATCTGAGTGGATTTTTGAAGATGATATTTCTAGTCTTACACCTGGATTTTTTTTTACTCTACTGTAATATCTGGGATTGTGATGTCAAAAATGTGGAGCCTTTTGTAGTTTTTGAGACACACATGCAACAAACTAGGTCATTTAATGGTATTAAAATGTACTTTGATCAAACAAATATATAAATGTCCAGATGTTTCTCTTTATTTTCATTGAAAAAAAAAAAAACCAGTTAGTTTGTCCCAAACCTTTAGCTGAAATACTTTGTTGTGCCTCTTCTAAAACTTGCCAGAGATGTTCTTTACTAGACATCTGTGACCAAGTTAATCTCAGAGCAATACAATAGGATTTAGGTGCAGTGACTGAGCAGGTGATTCCATGATAGATGTCACTCCAGACGACTGTTTGCTCTCTAAATAACTCTTACAGAGTTCAGACATATTCGTTGCTTCGGCTCATTGTTTTTTCGTATGGTGAATTCGGTTCCAATGAGTCGCAGTCCAGACGGAATTGCAGGATGTTGAAGTGGGGAACGGTTGCCATGTTGGATCAGGATTCCTTTACCATTTATATATACTAATATACAGATGATATAGTTGATATTTAATATTCAGTCCCCAAAAACAGTTGATTTGTGAGGTTTTATGTCCTAAAATTTGTACACCTGCATTAACCAACAGAAAAGCCTCTCTAACATGCCAAAATTTGGTGAAAAAAAAGACAGTAGGAGAACATTAGTATTCAATGGACAAATAAATTGGATTATTTCAGAAAAACTAAAACCGAATATTTAAAGTAGATTTACTCAGATACTTTACACCACTTATGTTTCCTAGTGGTAGTTTAGTGGGTAAGGCATTGGACTTTGGCTCTGAAGGTTATGATTTCAAATCCCAGCCACACCAAGCTGCCACTTCTGGGCCCCTGTGCAAGGCCCTTAACCCTATTGCTGCTCAGCTGAATGCTCAGTATGAATGACATGAAATGTAATTTGCATTGTAAATTAAGGACAGTACGACGATGCTACATACAGAAGAATTCATAACAAAGAAAGAACAAATATGTAAAATTAGCAAAAAAATAAAGAAAAAATTGATTTATTAATGAAACCTAATAGAGACCATTTGCTCATGTTTTTTTATGCTCCGTAGATTTTTCAGGAAAAGGATGCGAAAAAAAATTAAGATTTCTTTGTTCTCACTCTTTGATCTGATCAGCCATCAAAACTACACCAGAGCGTCCTCAGTTTCCTCTCTTGTTTCCTGTTTCCTTGTGTAATTGCATTCTGTTTTACACTTATTCCATGTCCTTGCTTTTTTTTTTCTTTTACATTTGTTTTCAGGCAATGGACCTTTGCTGGTTTGTATAATGATTACGAATCCTGCCATGGACAAAGGTCCTTGGTGAAGAGCCTTGATTTCCTCCGAAATCATCATCATCAAATATTTAGCAAAATAATGTTGAGCCAATGCAAGAATTTTTCGTTGATGAACTCATACCTATTTACAGTGTATGTGCATCCACGGGTGGTGGATCTACAGTGTTTGTCACATGACATGTAACTTTAACTTACAAGTAGAATTTAATTGTATAAAATGTAATTGTGTAATAAAACATCTGCCTGTTTTTCTATTATTCTTTTCATAATCATGGAATCTCCTGCAGATTGAAAAGGCTGAAGTTCCAACAGTGGAGTGAAAAGCAGTATTGTATATAATGTTTTGGCCACGTTGAGTATATCATGTTTAGGACGTTAGTTTTTACGGGTGAGACTTTCATTAACGTGAAATTTGAGACTGAGGTATGTTTCTAAATGTCAAACAGGTTCCAACTTTTGTTCGGCTTTAAGCCAGGAATCGGTTTTGTGATGGCTTGTAAGTGTGCTTGCCTGCATGTTTGACATTTCATCCAGTTTAATTGGATAAACTTTGTTTAAACCTACACCCAATCTAGTCCAGTTTAAATGGATCTGGTTTATAGACTTCATCTTATTTGTTGCTATGTGATTGATCAGTGGAAAAGAACCACCACAGGAGCAAACATTACTGGTGTAGAGTATAATTGGTATTATTGTATTATAGGGAAATGGTAGAATGGGGTTAAAGTTTAAGTTGTACTTCTGATCGGAAAGTCGTGAGTTCAAATCCCAGGACCACCAAAATGCCACTGCTGGGCCCTTGAGCAAGGCCCTTAAACCCTCAACTGCTCAAATTGTATGAAGCAGATAAATATAAGTCGCTTTGGATAACAGCATTTGGAAAACACATATTTTTCTTTCCATTTTGGCCTTTCGTTCAGGCTGAAAAAAATGCTGTGTGTAAAAACCGAGGCTTTAGGAAACGACGACGCATTTTTAGTCGTTGCTGCGGCATTTCAAAGAGCCAGAAAGTAAATAAAAACCGGGCAGAAATGATGCAGGTCTAAACTTCGTACATTTTGCAATTAAAAACTAAAGTGTGCACAGTTTTTTTTTTTTGGCTGAAAAAAGCAAAATGTATCCAGATTAATGCAGACGTAGCCTCAACGTCACTGCTTAGTTCAGGAACAATCCACCAACCAAAAGTTTTACTGGAAGAAACCAACCGTGATAAGGATTAAACAATGGTGCTGCACCTGTTAAACCTCTTTGTCATCTCTCTTCGAATATTAATGCATAATCTTTGTATAAAACAGGACTTGGCAGATGATGTGGGTTTTTTGCGCTAATAAGATTTAATGTCATGGTCCAAAAAAAATAAATAAATAAAAGAGCAAGATAATATGATTTCACACAGTTTGTTCTCTGTGTGTGTTTCCTAGATACATGGCTATCGTGCATCCTCTGAAGCCAAGAATGAAGTACCAGACGGCCTACTGGCTCATACTCGGAGTCTGGATCTTCCCGATCGTCATCTCTGTGCCTTCGGCCTACTTCGTTACGGAGCATGAGTACCCTCATGGAGCTGTCACCCGTGGCAACAAGATCTTTTGTGCACAGATCTGGTCAGCAGACCAGCAGCTCCTTTACCGCTCTTACTTCATGTTCATTCTGGTTGTGGAGTTTGTAGGACCCGTGACGGTCATGGCGCTGTGCTATGCCCGGATCTCCAGCGAACTTTGGTTCAAGAACGTTCCGGGGTTTCCGACCGAGCAGCTCGAGCAGCGTTCACGCCGAAGGAGGCGTACAGTCGTTGTCCTGATTGCTGTCCTCGTGGCGTACGTGCTTTGCTGGGCACCGTATTATGGCTACGCCCTCCTGCGGGATTTCTACCCGTCGGTGATCACGCGCGAGCGAAACTCACTGGTTGCGTTCTACATCATCGAATGCATCGCCATGAGCAACGGGGTTATCAATACTCTGTGCTTCGTGAGTGTGAGGAACAACGCACCTAAGTGTCTGAAGAAGGCGAGATGCACGCAGTGGCGAGTCGTGGCGAGGGACACCACCGTCGCTAGCATCAAGATGGTGGTTGAGGGGGAAATGAAGACTTCTTCGCTCAAAGTGACTGAGGAGGATGAATGTACACGAATAAAATAAAGAGATGAGTGTTCTGGAGATTCACAGAATGCTACTCAGGTATTTTGGGATCAATCTAAATATGACGTGATCTACACTTGTTCAGAATGTTTTAAGTCAAAGGTTCTTTCTAGCTGAAAAAGTTCCAACATCTGACCAGTGCATGAAAGGAAACTCTGTATTATACGGAGGATCTAGATTACACTATTTTGTAACCTGAGTGGCTGGATGATGAAGTCACATCACCTACCTTTTCCATCCATTAAAGAAGGTTCTTCAAGAGGGTCCCTAAAAGGTTATTGGAATAGTTGTGGGCTAATGATGCTCTTGAGGGATCTTAAAGGATTTCAGATAACCAAGACCAAAGAGAAATGACAAATCCTTGGACCAACAAACAACAACAAAAATAAAACAATACAGAATACTGTTCAAGACTAAAGGACAATATACACTGTATGGACAAACGTTTGTGGACAACTGAGCATGAGCTCCTTTTTTGACAATCCCATTCCACATTAAGTCCACATTTGCTCTTATAATAAACTCCACTCTTCTGGGAAGATGCTCTGGATTTTGTGGAGATTTGTGAGAGATTTTATTCAGCCACAAGGGTGTTAGTGAAGTAAGGTACTGATGTAGGTGAGGTAGGTGAGGTGAAGATTCCTGCAGTCAGCGTTCTCATTCATTGCTCAAAAGGTTCAGAGCTCTATGACAGGAGATCTTTCACACCAACCCATGGACAGCATATCTTCATGGAGCTGGCTTTGTGCACAGAGGCATAGTCATGCTGGAACAGGATTGGAATTTCATTGCCGCATCCAAAAGACATCATATATAATTGTTTCTGGGTTTCAAGATTCAAGATTTTATTTGTCACATATGTAGATTATATACATAATTAAACTTGGAGTTAAATGTAAACCTGATTGGCTGCTCATATGCACATATATATGTGCAATAAATAAAAGGATAAGATAAATATAAGATAAAAATATATTCCATAAAGATAAAGTGGTAGTTAAAAATACTACAAATATATTTATATAAATTGTATAAAATAAAAAATAAATATAACATACAATATATATAAAATAAATAAATAAATAAATATTTATATATAAATATAAATATATATATATATAAATCTTTAATTATTTATATTTATTTTACAAAGTATGCAACAAAAATATTTACCACAGTATGGGGAGCCGTTATGGCTGAAATAATTTTGTCCAGCTTGTGTATACGTGGGAAATTGTGCTCAGGAACAGATGCACCAACAGTGAAAGTAAGCAAAGAATCCATGCTCTGCTTGGAGAATTTCAGAAACATTTTCCAGAAGGATGGACTTGAGATCAAACTGCACCAATGCAACCTTAAGACATACCTCAGAAATCGTTCATCTCCACAGTATTCTTTTCTTCATATGGTTTTGTTCTACCCCCTGCACAACCAACTTAATGCCACGGTGTATTTTCCCAAAACAAAGACTAATGGACACAATCTCACAAGCATGTTTTACACTTTTTTTGTGCGATCCAATTCCACCCCAAAGTCTGATCTTCATAATAATAGTGTGTTAATCATTAGTGTTTAGAGTTTATTCATTAAGAGATCATCCTGCCATGCATGCTCTGTTCTCATGGTTTCAGCTCATGGGTTTGCAGCTCTGTCGTGAGAAACGTTAAGTATTTGTTTATTTACATGATGGTTCTCTTCAGGCAGAGGACAAAATCCTTCGCATCAGGAAGGTTCGCGTTCATATTGTATATATGTACTGAAATATTTAATAAAGGACCATTGATTTCACAGTGAACAACAAATTCAAGCACAGAATTTTCCAAACACGAAGATTTCTAATATATATATATATATATATATATATATACTTTCCTCTTTTAATTTTAAGGAACCGATTTCAATCCAATTCCTTTCCAAATATGAAGAAACACAAATCACTTGAAGGCAGAGCAATTTCTTTTTTCTTTTTTTGTTGTTGCAGAATTTAAAGCAGGATTGAGTTTAGCCAAAATTGTCTAAAACAGGCTTTGTGCAATAGATTCAACGTTCAACTCTGTGTTTGAAATTTTTGGCAAAAACATTGGAAATTAGTCAACCGACGTTATGCTCAATGTGAGTTTTACAGAATATTTTTTTCAAGTGCCATAAATTATTTAATAAATGGGAATTTTATTTTCCCTTCATGGTGGCTTTTCATTTCTATAATTTTTTATAATATTATATAGTTATAATATGCTCTAATCCCCGGGAAGATGTTCTGCTAGATTTTGGAGTGTGCTTCTGGTAATTTGTGAGATTCATTCAGGCACAAGGGCGTTACTAAAGCTAACAGACTAAATAAAAAAAAAAGTTAAAGCAAACTCATGGAATTAAAGGTACTCCCTGTCTTCATCGTATGTTTTCATGAATGAGAAAATGTAATTGTCTTTCTCAATACATTTCTTGAATAAATTTTTTTCTTTTACTCCAAAAATAAGCTCAAGCACCATTATGCCTTAATGAATCTTTGAGAATTAATACAAAGCATGGAAATGATAAGATCAGTACCGAAAGCATGTTGTATGGATTTACGTATGACCGACTTCTAAATTATCCCAGAAGTGATTTAATGTGTCATTGGTCATTTTTTATTGCCTTGTTGTATTAGTGAATTATTTGCTTTATTTAAATTAAAAGTGGCGTATATTTATAGTGTATAGAAACATTTGTGTGTGTGTGTGTGTGTGTGTGTGTGTGTGTGTATACATCCATACACAAAATGTTCGTGGACACATGTCCATAAGATTTAACATGGGATTGCTGTTTTAATAAGATTTTTTTAATCTTAGCCTAATAACTTTTACGCTTACCCGAATAACTACCGCATTGAACGCTAGAACAACAGTTTTCATTCAACTATATGGGGAAAAATATATATCAACATTTAGTCCCCATATTCTGTTATAATATCCTCCACCTTTCTGGGAAAATGATGCACTAGATTTTGTGGAGGTTTGTGCTCATTCAGCTACAAGGGTGTTGGTAAAGTCAGGTACTGATGTAGATGAGGTGAGGAGGTTCCTGGGGTGCAGTCAGCATTCACATTCATCCCAAAAGGGTTCAACAGTGTTGAATCTCTATGGCAAGATATCTTCCAGTCCAACTCATGTAAAGCACGTCTTCATGGATCTGGCTTTGTGTACAGGGGCATTCTCATGCTGGAACAGGTTTGGATCTCCTAGTTCAAGTAAAGAGAATTGACGTCTTATATAATTGTGTGGCCTTCAACTTTATGCTAACAGTCTGAGAAAGAACCAAATATGGCTTGGAAGTCAGGTGTCCCAATACTTTCATCCTTATAGTGTGTGGTGTGTGAGCTGGATCTGGATAATTGAGAGATCCTGTTTGTGAAACGTCTCCACCATTGTGACTCATTCCAGTTCTTTAAATATAAATAACCAGCGCATTTCTCGAATATTGCTTTCTGGAACAAACAACGAAAGTGGATGATTGAAATCAGAAGCTTGTGTTTGTGTTCTAATTCTTTCAGAAAACAGAAATTAGAACATTAGCACATTGGAGCTGCTCTCATTTCCAACATTAAAGTCAGAAGTCTGAGAAAGAACCAAATATGGCTTGGAAGTCAGGTGTCCCAATACTTTCATCCTTATAGTGTGTGGTGTGTGAGCTGGATCTGGATAATTGAGAGATCCTGTTTGTGAAACGTCTCCACCATTGTGACTCATTCCAGTTCTTTAAATATAAATAACCAGCGCATTTCTCGAATATTGCTTTCTGGAACAAACAACGAAAGTGGATGATTGAAATCAGAAGCTTGTGTTTGTGTTCTAATTCTTTCAGAAAACAGAAATTAGAACATTAGCACATTGGAGCTGCTCTCATTTCCAACCTTAAAGTCAAATTTACAACATTCAGGAGTGTGTGCTTGTTTTAGCTAATGTTTTTTTAGGAAAAATATACATGGTAAAAACTACAATTTAGTTAAAAATCAGCAATACTCATGATTCAATTCTGCAAACAAAATAGTAGGAAAAAAAAAACTTTGTAAGAAATGGTGATACTCAAATGTGTCAACCTTCAAAAAGATTATATCTAATGCTAGTGCTAATGCTAGCAGTAAATCTGGGTCTTTATTTCCCTCAGAAATCTCATTCATGGCCTGTTTTGTTGTACTTTCACACGTTTTCCTCCTGTGTGTTAGCAAAGACGTGTCAGAGCAGCTACATTTCAATTGCTAGTTAGCATCCAGCTAGCAAATAAGTGTTAGTTCATTATCTAACAATATTGCTGGGTACTTATTTCTCAGAGAATACACTCATGGTGTTTTTAATATTTATTTGTACTGTTCCACAGACAGATTTTTCTCCGGTGTAGCAGTTTCACCTCACTTGCAAGTCAACATTTAGCTTGCTAATTAGTTACACAATTTAGCAAAGAACCATAGTGACCTTTTTTGAAGGACACATTTTTGAAAGACTTTTTGAAGCTTGCTCACCTCCAGTGGTGGATGAAATACACAAACCATGTACTTGAGTAAAAGTGGAGATCCATTTGGTAAAATATGACTAAGGTTTAAAGTCAAAATGCTCCCTTTAAACTTTCACTTGAGTAAAAGCACAAAAATATTTGCCTTTAAATGTACTTAAGTATCTAAAGTACTATGATTTGTTATGGCTATAATGTTCCTATTATCATTTGTGTCACAAGACTCTTTATTTAATCAACTCAGTTTATGTGAAAAGACTCAACTTCCAAAAAAATGCACAAATGAGGTCACGGATGTTGTGGCGAGTTCGAGTCTGGAGTTTCTTCCATCATTTATTCCTATATAAATGTTCTCCATGCTGCTGAACTAACGCTGAACTGTATGTTTTTGATAAGTAGAAACCACCAAGCACCAATCAAAACAAGTTCAAAACAAAGATTACGCTCAACCCTGATTGGTGGATTGCTGCTTGTTTGACCAGTTAAGTTTTTATCCTCATAAATAAAAGGAACAACTGATTTAGCAGAATGTCATTGAGTAAAAAGGCAGAAATTTGACTCTGAAATGTGAATTTAAAGTAAAAATCTTTCCAAATGAAAATACTTCAGTAAATTATAAACACGTGAAAAAGCTACTCAAGTACAGTAACAAATTACATTTACATGGTTACTTTCCCCCGCTGCTCACCTCTAAGGTACAAAATGTTTTGGGTTTTTTTCCATTCCAACCGATGTAAAGCAGATCTTCATGGAGCTGGTTTTGTGCACATGGGCACGAAACCAGAGAAAGGACATTTTCATGCTACCATTTCATTCAAAACAATTGTGTGCCGTCCAACTTTGTGTTAACAGTTTGGGGAAGAACCACATCTGAGCACATTTCCACAAAATCTAGAGGAACATCTTCCCAGAAGAGTGTAAGTTATTATAAGAGCAAATGGAGACTAAATGTGGACTAGGATGTTCAAAAGCATCATCTTATGAGTAGGTGTTCACAAAAATGTTCATGCTACCATTTCATCCAAAACAATTGTGTGCCCTCCAACTTTGTGGTAATAGTTTGGGGAAGAACCACACACACACATATCTATATCTATATCTATCTATATATCTATATATATATAATACTTTGGCCATACAGTGTATGTTAATCCCTCTGTGATGAACAACCTTCATGTTGAGAAGTCCTACACTGTGATATTTCAAATACATATGCTATATTTATGATAATAACATTAAAGTGTATTATTGTCATATTTCTTTATTCCTTTATATGTTAAAATTTCCACATATAAAACTTATACTAAATCCTCCAAAAGGTGCAAAAGCGTATTAATTTACACCTCAGTAGAATGTTATTCATTTACGCCATCAAATAACATCCAGATACACCATGGGAACATTCTGAGAAATAACGTTTTACTAAAAGTACATAAAATAGGAACAATGAATTTTTAAAAAAATCATTAAAAAAAGAGGTTTTTTAATATTGAAGTACATCCTGAATCATAACGGAAACGCAGCTCTAACTGTGCTACGTTCTTACTTAGAAACTCAGAACTTTAGTCTCCATTACAGACTGGTGTAAACATTCAACAAATGCACAAGAAGTCCAATATTACACTTGCGAGTTATTCCAGAGGTGCACCTGAAACCTGAACATTCTGAGACCTTTTGAACTCTGGAGACTCTGATCTGGACATTTAGTAGTGTTCAGTATTGCTGGAAACCTGGAAGTGCTTCGGAAACATACATTCTGCTGTAATGCCGATGTTACAGGTGTCACCTTCAACCCACATTATCATCCTTAGATGAGTTTAAAATCTCAGCAAACTGTCTCTAAGAACACCAACAGGAACCTTGTTTTTAGGTGTCTGGTTAATTCTTCTTCTTGAGAAAGTATTTGGCCTCCTTCTCTAGTTGTTTAATGAACTCGTTCCTGCTGTCCTCCGACTCGGGAACATAGTCAGAATCCTCATCTACGTCCTCTTCTTCGCTCTCATCATTAATGAAGCTGTTCTCGTACTGGTCTTCATCTTCATCATCGTCATTAAGCGGTACAGTCTTCTTAGCTGGAAAACAGAGAAAATATGAATAAACTTAAACCACTGTATTTGACTAAAGATGAGAGCAATTTCAGGACCATCAACATCGTAAAATGTTGCACTAAGCTTTTCCTAGATGATGCATCTTAAAGCAGCAGTCAGTAACAATGGCACAAAGTTTTCACACCTATGATCTGTATTACACAGAACGCTGGACTGTACTGGTAATGACCAGACAAATGTATTTTTTTTCTACAACAAACATATATAAATGCTCAAATATATAATTTATGAATATTTTATGTACTGAATATGTATTTATTTTCCTCAGACAAATTATTAAGAACACGCTTTCCAATATTAATACATTATAATCCAAGGTTGGGCTGAAAAAAAGTTCTGCTTCCCTGTTCTTTATGCTTTACTTATGACATCGGAGTTAGGATAATGTACAATATAAGGACAAAAGTATTGGGACAACTGACTTTTCCAACCATGTGTGGTTCCTCCCCACACTGTTCCCACAAACCTGGAGGCACACAACTGTATAGAACATGATGCTGTAGCATGAAAATTTCCCCTGACTTAAACTAGGAGGCCCAAACCTGTTCCGGCATGACAATACTCCTGTGCACAAAGCCAGTTTCATTAAGATATGCTTTACATGGGTCAGAAGATGTAGAAGATCTCCCGCTATAGAGCTCAAAATCCTACTGTGACTGCTGACTGCAGCTCAGGCCTCCTTGCTCCTCACCTACAGCAGTACCTGCCTTTACTAACACCCTTGTGTCTGAGCACATCTCCACAAAATCTAGAGGAACATCTTCCCAGAAGAGTGTAATTTATTATAAGAAGAAATGGAGACTAAATGTGGACTGGGATGTTCAAAAATAAGCATCATTTCACTAACAATCCAGTTTTAAATCCGGTAAATGTTCCTTTATCTTTGATATTTGGGAAAGGAAGACGACGACTTGTCAGTGTTTTTCATCGCAAAAAAAGGAATTCACGTAACCTGCACCTGCACCTGTTCAAAATGCAAACTGCCCCTTTAATCATAATTGACACAGAGCCTGATTTTGTTCTGCTCTTGAAGGCTACTGTTGGAACTGTTGCCAAAACAAGGAGCGAATTCAACAGCCATTCCGAGTTTTGGTGTGTTTTGAGTGTCTGAAAGCGAGTGCGTTTTGTTCAGTCGTGTGCACTTCAAAAGGAAGCGAGTGAACAACGTGGGTGTGAATATCAGAGGCGAGTAATTACCTCCACCACCCCCCAAATCCCACCCCACATCCCAATGCAGACTGACTGCTCAGTCCCCGGCTTGTAAACGCTGCCTATAATCAACGCAAGCTTGATATCCTTTTATTCAGCATGGCTGAAGCGGCTGGCCAGTGGGAGAGTCATAAAAAAGAGCGAGATAAGAATAGACTGCGTTGATGTTGCCCATTTTTCTCCCTTCTTATTTCTTTTTTTTTATGTTTCTTTCACTTCGGTTTCTCGCTGTTGTGCGTTTGCCATTCGTAGTTTGGCAGGAAGTCTGGTCCGAACGGTATTCCAAACAGGAGCATTTCAAATTTAACTCGGATTCTGCGGTTTTAACGGAGGTTCCTTAGGGAGGTGAAGAGGAAAACACACACCTGGAGGTTTGGTGTGCTTGTACTCTTTTTTGTGTAGTGGATTCTTCCTGTGGGGGGAGAAAAAAAAACAAGCAAGTTACCAAAAAAAAGTTACATCTGGAACAATATGTGCAGGCTGGAGTGTTTTTCTTGGACTCATTGGACTGATATCATTGGGTGAAGTGTGTAATTTGGAGTTTTTTTGGATGATTAGTAAACAAGCTTATTTAGTGTTTTAGCAGATGGAAGCTGGTCAGACAAAACCACCACGTTAAATCGTGACACACTAATCTGAAAAAGAACAGCCCATTTTGACCCAGAGTCATTCTACAATTGTGCTGATTGCCTGCGCACCAGGTGTCCAACATTCCAGAATATCCCCACTAATTTCTTACATTATTGTACATTATTTACAGAATTGTTTTTACATTTTAGTACACAAAAGTTCACCGTTTTTGACTACTTTCATTCTTAGATGGCGCGTTAAAATGTATGAATTTTACAGAATATGACATCAACCACAGCCACCTGTAGCAGTCAGTGCCGTACGGACACTCGGGTCGATCGTCTTCTTCGTCGTCCTGGTTGTTTTGCTCCTCCTCGTAATCGTCGTCCCCGGGGTGACTGCACTCTTGAAAATGGTTTGGGTTTTTCCTGGCAAAAAAAACCAAAACATCAACCCTGGATTTAATGAAGACTACTCGAATTTTTTTTCCTGACATGGCAATGTGAAGTGATTCAAGGCGTGACACTGTTGCTAAGCAACGTGGCAGGTAATCACCAAGTGTAGCAACAGGATAAAAGGCAGAGAGTCCTTCATACTATTAAGGAAAATGTCTGTTAACTTTATATCGCTTGTCAAAAGTGTGAAAACACCCAGTTTTTCCCAAAGACAAATGCATGTTCCTTTTGTTTCTATGCAACAAACTCGGTCATGGAACGGCATAAAAATTCACTCCGACCAAACAAATCTGTAAATGTCCAGATGTTCTACTTTATTTTCATTAGAAAATCCACCATTAGCATGAAGAACAGCTTTTCAATTTCTCCAAACGTTCAGCTGAGATATTTCGCTCTGCCTCTTGAAAAACTTTTCAAAGATGTTCTTCACTAGTTGGAGATTTCTTGCTCATCCCAGAGCAGTACAATAGGATTCAGGTGCGGTGACTGAGCAGGTGATTCCATGATAGATGTCACTCCAGATGACTTTTTGCTCTCTAAATAACTCTTACAGAGTTCAGACGTATTGGTCGCTTCGGCTCATCCTCTTGTCGTACAATGAATTCTGTTCCAATGAGCCGCAGTCCAGACGGAATTGAATGGTGTTGAATTATGGAATGGTTGCCATGTTGGTTCACTTTCTAGAATAAGTCTCCAACCTTCCCTTCTCCAAAACAACCCCAACCCCATGATTGACTGTGGAGGTGAGGAGTCTGATCACATCTTCTCTCCTGTTCTCCATCTTACACAAGTTCTTCTATTCAAGGCAAAAATGTTCATTCGGTCTCCACAGAACTTTCTTCCACTCATTTACTGGTAAATTCTTGTGAGATTACTGCATCGAAACAAAAGCAACATGCATGTGTTCTCGAAAACCATATTGAGCCTAGACACCGTTCTGTTGTGTAATACTAGCTGTGAAAGTTATAGTTTAATGATGTTGGCTCTGAGCCCTGTATCCTTTTACACATGGTCGAGTGAGCATCAGATTGAACTCTCTCTCTCTCTCTGTTAGTTTAAGGTGGTCAGTGAGAAGATTTGAGATGCTTCGAGACCCGATGCTGTACAATGAAGGAGTTAAAAAAAAGTTTGCTTTTACACCAGACGTTTGTCATCGTCATTTCAACCCTGAAGCTCTAAAGATTTACTTAATGGATAAAAGATGCGACGTGATGTGGGCTTCACTACGGAGATCCGAGCAGAAAATCTGAAGTGCTCTAGGCTTGTTAGCGGTCGGCCATGAAACAGTAAATCGGAGACATCAAAAACGTCTGTTCTGATAGAACTCGATAAAGCAAAGAGCCTGTTTATCCTCGGTATGAGTTCCTACAATAGGGTTTCTCTGATTCGAACTAAAAAAAGGGGTTATCTTAAACCTGGAGGAAATAAACCGTGTAAAACAAAGCGAGGACTCGAAATTGAATTAGCATTTCTAGAAAATCCTGCTTTGGGGCGAATTTGATTTGCTTTCGATGAGTACCTGTAACAGGAGCTGCCGTAAGGACACGGCATCCTGTGCTGAATTTTTGCCTTCTGCTGAACACTTGTCTGCGTATTTCCGGAGCTTTCCGGCTTTGAGGTTGAGCCTTCAGTTTTTTTGGACCTCTGATCGGCCTCAAAATTCTGACTTTCTTTCTCCTTTACGTCCGTTTTCTGAGCTATGCTCTCTGTGTTGGTATCTTTGTCCTCCTGTAGCCTCTCCTGGCTGGCCCTTGAGACCGGAACCTGGTCCTGTTGAAGTGTAAAGGATTTCATCACCCTGTGCTCAAAAGGATCACCGTGACAACAAGGCCAGGGGCTCACTATCAGTTTTAAAATTATTCTAAAATTGAAGTTAACTACGACAAACAGGCTGTATTGTTGTTTTATCTCCCACTAAAATGTATCATATACTTTTATATAAAACAAAGAAAACTCAAGAATTTCTTGCTATAATCTTCATATCCCCTGGGCACCCTAACTGCATTTGCAGATGATTTCGAAACGCAACTGTTCCCAGAATTCAGCACGAATATCTTTCACCGTATCCATAAATCCCCTGTTCCAGGGTCCGAGTGTACCTGGCTCTCCTCCGGGTCACTCTCCAGCCTCCTCGCTCTCTTTCTCTGGGTCTTGCGACATTCATCCTCCTCGTCCTCCTCATTCACTTTCTCCACCTCCATGTCATCTGATGATGAAGGCATCCTCGCCCGTGGACGTTTGGCTCCTGAGGGTTTGGATGAAGGCGTGTTTCGGGCTGCTCGTGCTGGAGCTCGTTTCACTGAGATTTAAATCACATGGAAAAATGTTGTAAAGAGTATTGGGACACCTGACTTTTCCAGCCACGGCATGTGGTTCTTCCCCAAACTGTTAACCACAAACTTAGAGGCTCACAATTGTAAAAGACGTGTTTGGATGCTGTAGTGTGGAATTTTCCCTTTACTTGAAATAGGAGACCCAAAATGTTCCAGCATGACACTGCTCCTGTGCACAAAGCCAGCTCTATGAAGATATTCTTTACATGGGTTGGAGTGGAAGATCTCCTGCTGTAGAGCTCTAAATCCTATTAAACACCTCTCAATGATTTGAAACACTGACTGAAACCCAGGAATCTTCACCTCACCTACATCAGTACCTGACATTATACCCTTGTGGCTGAATGGAATCTCACACGAATCTCCACAAAATCTAGTGGAACATCTGCCCAGAAGAGTGACGGTTATCTAAAAGGAAATTTGGAGCAAATGTGGAATGGAAATGTTCAAAAAGAAGGACAGGGCACAAACATTTGTCTATATTAGAGGTCGAACGATTTACCGAGAGCAACGTTGGATTGTACTTGCCGATGACCAGTTAATCAACGGATTGTTTTTAAAATGGATACTGTATAAAAAAACAACCCAATAATACAGAACTTTTTTTTACAAACTTAAAATATAAAAAAATTTTGAATCATGGAAATGTAAATAATAAATATGAATTAATCAATGAATACAGATTGAATTTATAATAAAAATGTATAGATACATTATAAACAATACATATAATATAAAGCTCTCCGTGCAGCACGCAGTGTCACTTGTAAAAAGAAACAGTGTGTGGCTTCAGTGATTCGCCTCTAGAGGCCGCTCTTGTAATGACAGTGGTCCGTTCGCCGGAAAAACTATCGGTATGGATTTTTGCTGACAATTCCAGCAATCAACTATCGATGGACCTTTAGTCCATATAGTAAAAAAAAAAATAAATAAAATAAAATAATAATAATAATAATAATAATAATAATAAAGGGGTAAATATTTTTAAATCAGACTTTAAAAGCAAACAGAAGCTTCTGGTCCATGAGAAAGAACCAAGAGGAGATGAGACTTGTCTGAGCTGACAGAAACTTACCACATTTTACAACCACGGTGAGCAGAGAAGCACCTCAGAACATACGACATAGTGAAAACTTGAGGGCAAACTGAACAGCTGACGATCAGCCAACATGCCAATCTTTATTGTTGGCACAAGGAAAACCTCAAAACCTTGATTGAAGAGCTACAGCAATCGATAGACATGAGTAGAGTCGATAGAACACACTTTTGACTTTTACTCACTTTTTTTTTCACCCTCATTGCGGGCTGAAAAATCCTGAAGGAAGACCACCAGTCCTGTTTGTCAGCGGCTGGTCTCAAAAGAGCAATTAACTTTATGTACAACTGCACAGTGCAGCACAAAAGAGAGTGGGTAAGCGGGTATCTGTGTACTCCGTAAAAGGTGTGAAAAAAGAAGGAAAAATGGATAAAATCATAGGGATTTCGAGCATTTCTGTGTGAAAATCACTGTGGTTACGACAGTCAGTGCTGACAGATCGAGCTTTTAGCAGCCTGCAAATCACCACCGGCTGTCTGAGTTTTCATAGAATTTAAAAAGAGAAGAAATGTCTTGGTGACATTAATGATGGTTTTACGGGAGAGAGTAAAGCTGTAAACACGTCACTTCAGCTACGGTTTCAGGGACATTTCGGTTTATAGTACGCAAAACCCTCGTCTATCAATGTCGTCTCTTCGCACACTCAATTAAACTTGTTTTTTTTAATGCATTTTTACGATCGATTTAACAGACAAAAGTTTTGTTGTTAAAGGAACCACATATTCCATTCAATTGAATCTGCATATAAACTATTTGAAAAATAAATGAATATATCCATACAACCACATTCAGATTCCATTTGTTGTTGAAATAACCTCCACTCTTCTAGGAAGATGTTCCACTAGATTTTATGCTGCTCATTCAGCTACAAGGGTGTTGGTAAAGTCAGGTACTGGTGTAGGTGAGGTGAGGAGGCCTGGGGTGCGTTCACATTCATCCCAAAGGTGTTCAATAGGGTTGAATAGCAGGAGATCTTCCACAGCTTCTAATCCATGTAAAGAAACATTTTCATGGAGCTGACCTTTCAGGCTGGAACAGGTTTGGGTCTCCAAGTTGAAGCATGAAGGGGAAGCTCCATGAAGATGAAGGTTATCAGCAGACAGGAAGTACTCTTGAAAGGTTTGAATGAGCATGCGCTTCAGCCATTCATATTAATGGGAAACTGTGAATTAAGTTCTTAAAATGAAAACGAAGAATTACAGATGTTGTCACAGTTTATACGATTTCTTGGGGCAATAGGGCAGGGTTTTGAAGAGCACGTTTTATGGAAGTATGCAAATGTCCTACTGAAATACGACTTTGTCACGTTTCCTGCGTTTGCTAGAAAGACAAAGACTTTGAATGGCAAAAATAGGAGGTAGAAGTAAACATTTTCAGGAGGTTATTGTACTTTCTGTAGGTGACACTATGAGATGTGTTGTATAGCCTTAGCTCCTGATCCTGAAGATGCTCACCAATTTTTGTCAATGTGTTTCCTCACTTCCTGTTTGGATGCTTTGCTGTAAGTTTGGGTTGCCCATGACAAGCAAAAAAATATTTTATTTCTGTGGGCACCATAACCAGAAGAAAAGAAGCGATGCTAGGAATAACAATCGGGTGCATATACACCTTGGTGCTTGGATCCCTGAAACCATCCCCCTGTCATATACATATACATTCCCATCCCCCACCTCCCAAACTAGACATCGCTACTAGACACAAGCATAGTCAATATGTTGCTTGGACATCAGCCACAAACAGCAGGACCATTTACAAGGCCATCAGGACCGGACAAAAGGCCACTAAGCGATCCGGTCCGTCCCTGAAGCGAACACGCTGTTCCCTTTCTGATACCTTTCGGCGATGATGTGTTTATAGGATCGACGTCCATCATCCAAGCGGGAAGAATTCTTTTTTTACGAGGCATCAGAGGGGCTGCAGAGTCCAGTTTACAAGAAGAGCGAGAATCAGCACCAACCTGCACACACACACACACGGATACACAGATATTCAGACATTTTTAATAACTTCAGAAAACTGTTCGGGTCTTTAGCGAAATAGCTTAGTGGCTCTTTACTTAAGGGTCTAAGTGTTTACTTAGAACAGATTTTGCTAAAAGCATTCATAGTAGACTTTATAGATCATGTGAACCAAAAGCAGACCCTCATCACAGCTGGTGACTGCTTGAATATGCCTTTCTTTCAACCTTCATTTTCTCACATTGAATAGAGATTAACATGGCAGAGGTAGAGCTGCATCTTCATGGAGACACAACAGGAAAAGAACGTAAACCTGTGTGTTCAAAGGAGTGTTTGCTTTAGAAGTCAGAAGGCGCTGAAGTAAATGAATGATTTGCTGTCTGTCTGAACCAAAGAAATAAAAGTGAACTATTTGTACATTATTGAATTGTATCGCATCGTATTTTTTCCGTTGCATCAAATCGCATTGTGTTGAATTTGAAAATGGAGTGTAATAGGGATTGTTAGCTCATTCGGAAAATTTCCCCAGTGTGTGACGAATAAAGGTATCTCTTATCTTATTTTCATTTGTATCTTTAATGAATCGTATCGTTGGCTATGCATCGAGATGCGAATCGCATTGTCCTCGGTTATAGAGACGCACAACTCTAATACAGATTGTAGGTATGATTATATGGGTGTTTAAAATCTCAGTAGGTGCCAGGAAACAGCTATTTTGGAGTGTGGCTGTTTTTGATTTGATCAGTCTGTGTTACCTGAACAGACTGTATGCAGGGTGTAAGGGGGTCCCTTGTGTACATAATGCACTCTGACCACTTTACTAGTCTTTGAAGCCACAATAAACAAAAGATCTCTCTTTTTACACTTGGCATCTATTGGATTGAGTTTTCATTCAAGACTCAACAAACTCAAAAAAACTTTTCAATTCTACTCTGATATGTAGAATAGTGCTGTGATGCCATTTCCAGCCATATGTTGTTCTTCTCCAAGTTGGAGGCACACAATTGAACACAATCGTATATTATGTCTGTATGTGGCAGCATGAAATTTTCTCTTTACTAACCCTAACCCTAGATGACAATACCTCTCTGCACAGAACAATGAAGATCTGCTTCAAATTGGTTGGAGTGGAAGATCTCCTGCTTGAGAGCCTCATCTACATCATTGCCTGATTTTACAAACACCTTTGTGGCTTGATGTGCAAAGATCTCCACAAAATCTAGTGGAACATCTTCAATGAAGAGTGGAGGTTACTATAAGCGCAAATGGGAACTAAAGATGAAAAGATGTACAAAAGCACAGGTCTTTTGTTCTTAACATCTCTCTTAAACCTCTGTTCTATCAACCCTCTTTTACTTTCTCTCAATTTAGTCTCCTTCATTCTTCACTCAAAAAAAAAAAAAAAGCTTCTTCACAGAAGTGGAAGTTTTAGTATCTTGTGAGTGGGTGAGTAAAAGCTTCAGTGGGTTTCTCTGTTGCGTAATGGCATCGGGATCGTAATGTGATTTAAACTCTTAAATGGGGAATAACAGATAAACAATCTGGCAGGGTTTTTTTTTTCTTTTCTTTTTTGTTCCATCCAAGTATGGTAAAACTATTAGATACGTCCTGAAGAGCCATAAAACCACAGGATCGCTAGCTCAGATATCGATGAACGTCATGTCCCGATAAGCGCCAAGCGGTGATTTTACGAGGCGCCGCGGGACCGATATGGCAAAGTAATATCATACTCTGGAGGGCTTACAGAGGATCCGAGATACACGCGATGATGTTTGGTTTTACGAACAAAGAAGCAGTAATACGTTTACCCAGTGGTGGGCGGTCAGGGCCAGCAAAGCCTTCTCTGAAGCATTGACCTACATTTACAACTTAAATTCTAATATTTGTTCAATGAAATTGGATTAATTTATCAGACTGTATGTGCTGCCATGCCAATCTAATCTGCCCAGAGCCTTCAAAGTCTCTACTGCTGGCCTTTTTACCTTAGTTTCTACTATCAATTGTCTGTTTCATATTCGCCTCACAGGACCTGCTAGCTGACCTAGAATAGCGTCAGCATTTTTCTGTCCTCTGATTGGTCAGCTGTTCACAAACTTTTGGCACAGAAGATCCCTGAGCTCTTCAACCCCACTGAACACTACTGAGATGAAATGGATCAGTGCCTGATCTTTAATTCTCTTGTAACTGAATGAACACAAACACCAACAAAATCTGGTGGAAAGTCTTCCCAGAAGAATGGCGCACATCATCGCAGCAAAATGCCTTTTCACCTGACTGAACGTAGCAGGACCTGCTGTGTGGCTCTCGTCTCTCATCTCCGAATCGTAGCTGAAACTGTTCTTGGCCTGAGGAGTGTACGCTAATGTCTCCTCACACGATCGAGAGGATCCGAGGTTCTGCTCCGTCTCCGTCTCCATCACCTCTTCCACCTGCTCCTTTTCTTCCTCCTCAAAACCCTGACTGTTCCTGTAACAACAATAATATAATAGGTTCTTTCTTTAGGAGATCATGTGACATGTTTTGCGTAAACCGTATAATAATTCAGCTGAGTAAAGATTTGGCAGGAAGCAGCCAGGCGGAACAAATCAAACCGGCTTGTTCTGTGCAGTTTAGACAGGCAAGGAAACAAATCGTCATCGTATTTATTTCCCCAAGCTTTCGAACACAAACAAAACAAGTCACGTTTGCCTTTTTTACCCCTTTTAATCGGCAGTGAAGCAAAACGAGGACGCTGGAATCAGCAAAGACATCGAGCTCTCGCTTTAATCCAAATCCAACTAAAACTGAAGCGTCTTTGGTTGGTCGTGTGTGTTTGACATTACAGTGCGATTTGAATGAGATCCTGCTGCTCACACGGCTTTAGGAAATCATCTGGAGCCTCGTATAGGAGAACAAAACTCAATACAGTTGACGTTCTGAAACGCTTCATGTGGGACAGATATACAATTTATACAAATACAAAAATCTCCAAGCCTGCGGAAGCTCATTTCATGCACACGTGAGCGGTTTGTCTTTGAAATGAAGGTCGGTTCCTCCGAACAAATCCGCATTGTTTATTTCTCAGCGACTTGAAGAGCGAAGAAGCCTGCGTGATGAATTACTGAACAAAACGAATCAGAAAATGCATCCCAAAGTGTTGTTTTTGTTCTATTCTAATTGTAAACACATGCTTCAGGTTTTTAAGTAGTGTTTAAACCACCACTAGGGGTGGGGATAAGGGGGGAGGGGCTACCAGGGCCACCCCTGATAGACCACTGGCCACCCCAAACCTGATATTCAAATAACTCCTGAAGACATCACACTGTTCTTTCTTTTCCACATCTTCTAACGGCACTTTTTCACCAGTCCATATTGACAAAAGTATCAGACGGGTATCGTAACGCGATTGTACGACAGCGTTTTTCGCGTCATGTGAAGAAATGTATAAAAATAAACAATTAAAATAATACAAATAAAATTAAATAACGACTTTATTCTCACAATTTCGACTTTATTCTCTTAGTGCTACAACTTTAACCTCATAATCGATTAAAGTTTGAATTTTTTTAATCGTACGATTGTGATGACGTATTACACGTAAAAGTGCAAAGGTTTGTTCCCCCCACCTCTTTAGGATTAGGATTTGGAATGGAAAATCCAGCAGTGCGATTTATTATTGTTAATGTATTCAGAGTGAAATTGAACAACAAAAAAGAAAGAAAAACAGTAAGTTTATAGCAAATGATATGTAAAATATAATGATCATGCTGGGCGTACACTGTATTCTCTCTATAGATTCACAGTATATGCTACATGGTCTGTCTGAATACTTGGTTCTGATTGGCTGGAAGGTGCGAGTTGAACACACAGGTACTCGTTATAACAATGTTATAACTTATTAGGTCAATGAGCAAATATATACATATATGTATATACATATACACAAGTTAATGATTAAATCACAATTGTGTGTGTGTGTGTGTGTGTGTGTGAGATACCTTGGTGTATTTTCCTCTGCAACAGCACGCACTCTGTAGATGTATTTCCCCGGGAGCAGGGAGAAGATGGATCCGTCCTTCAGACAGTGCCATTTGTCCTTCTCTAGCGGTTGTGGTGTTGCATCCAGAGATGTCTGAATGAAACAGGGGTTCACGTGTATCTGCGATGGACAAAGTAAAACTGCTTTAAAAAAAACAGACACGAGTGCTGCCAGCGTTGCAAGATGACATGTCCATGAGCATGAATTACTGGAACCAAGTCCTGTGGTCT
>MU551540.1:830296-842796 GCA_024362625.1 Silurus asotus | reverse complement strand
GACAGAGAGAATAGGTGATTAAGAAAAGAAGAGACAGAAAAAGAGAGAATGAGGGATTAAGAGAGAAATTAAAATTGAGAGAAAAACAGAGAGAAATTAAAATTGAGAGAATGAGGGAAAAGAGTAAGAGAGAGAGAGAGAGAGAGAGAGAGAGAGAAAGAGAGAGAGAGAGACAGAGAGAGAGAGAGACAGAGTGATGGGGCAGACAAAGAGCAGGACAAAGACTCTTTTATTAAACCCGTCCTTTGTTTAATGTGAGACAAACTCACACATAAGGGTTGAGGTTAGAAATAAAAATTCCTCCTACGGGTTTGAGACGCAGCTGTCCGTCCAGGTTCTCCAGAATCCCGTGGTTCCTGGACACTCGTTTATCGCTCACCTGTTCAAGGACAGACAGAAAGTGCAAGAGTTTGTCTTACAGCAGATGTAAACTAAGAAATAGAAAATATGACATTGTTTCATCAATATTAACCAAGAACTCGTGAATTACATTTCGTTATATATTAAAAACATTTAAATGGAAACAGTTGGTGACCCCTAGAGGCCTAAGACTGCAATTACAGCAGGATATATATATATATATTTATATTTCTTTCTTTTTTTTTATCCAATCGAAAGTGAAACTTTAAGTTATAATTTTAAACATAATATTGATGAACATTTTTAGGCACTGACATATCATCATATTTTCCCCAGCCCTGATCAAGGGGAAAACCCTTCCCACCCTGGATATTGTAGTGTTATGTGCAGGACAAGACAGAGTTCCTGCATGGACCAGAGATGAGAAGCTGTTCCATAGAGATTAATGCAGTGGTTTACATTCTGTCAAATCTCTGTTTTGTAGAAATAAATAGTAATAAATGACTTACGCCCAGAAATGGTCCTCTACCGATCATAGAGTCTCCATGGGGCAAATCAATGAGCCTTCCTTCTCCTCTTTCACCTTCTTCTCCTTCTCCATCCACCTGCTCCAACTCAAACTCTGGCATTCTGATATAAGAGACATCACGTGATGACGTCTAGAACTTTAACACTAACCACCAAAGGTGCATCACTTACTCTGACATGCATTAATTAATTATATTTAGTGATTTTACAAAATATAAATAAATCAACACTACTTCAAGGTGGCCTACCTGTTGTGTTTGTACTTGTGGGAAAAGTGACGCATAAAACAAAACCTAATAGCATTTAAAAAGTAAATAATTTCTTCATCCTTTCCCGTTTTTTTTTTTTTTTTTGAGGACACTTCCGGGTACGGTTAGACTCTTGCGCATGCGCGTTGCTGTTTATCGCTCAAACACTAAAATAAATCAAAATAATTGCTTTTTTAAACGATTGGTCCATAGTAAAGATTCGTAAAATTATACTTTGTGTATATGTGTGAATCTTATTATATATTATATATTATAATAATTATATATGATTGTTTATCATTATGGGTACAAATGTAAACAACTTCGCGCTTGCGCAGAAGCTTCGTTCTCTATGGGTAGGCTTTTTGTATTTACTGAGTGATTCCTTCGTCTGATTAAACGCATTAAAGTTACAATAATACAATTATTTTTATAATAATACAATTATTTTTAGGTTATTTACCGGTTGCGTGAATGTGTTCACGGACACCTATTCGCTCTTTCCAACTGTGGGAGGGGTTGCGAAACTTCTGCGCATGCGCAGTGAAAGTAAAGGCAGTGTACTGACGTCATGCGTGTCAATAAACAAGGCATTTAAACGGTGAGCTGTCACACGAAAGCGAAACTGCACCATCGAGGGTAAAAATCTGCATCTTTTCAGCTAATTTATTATAATCTCGAGTCTAAAATGAAGAATTTATACAGTGCATGCTTTATATTTACAATCATATGTAATGGGAATAGATTATAAGCTTCCTATTTGGTTATACTTCCTATTTGTTCGAGGCAGCTGTATCTGTATCTCATTTTCTCATTAGATCACTTATACTTTAGATTATTACAAACATATTTAATTATAATTTATTATTTGTATTATTAACATATTTACTTAAACTCTATACACAGCTATTTCAGTGAGAATGCAGTGTTTTAGAAAATAGGAATTGTTTCTGTTTGTATCCAGGAATTCCTTCAGTTCTTCATGTACATGTTGTTGTTGTTGTTGTTGTTGTTGGTGGTTATTTATGTTATTTTTTAAGGGATAAACATGGCATGGGTACCATACTCTAAGGATAGGTAAAATTATTACTACTAGCGACATTATCATTATTATTATTAATATTATTATTTTTTTTTAAATTATTATTTATTTATTTATTTTAAAGCTTAGTATGAATTATGATTTTGATTGCATGATTAGATACCATACTTATTTTAGGAATAGGTTACATTATTACAAGTTAATTAATTGTTGTTGTTGTTGTTGTTGTATTTGTAGGGAATATACATGGCATAATTTATGATTTTGATCACATGAGTAAAGACCGAACCTCTAAGGATTTTACAAGACACATTATTCTTATTATTTATTTATTAATTTATTATTATTATTATTATTATTATTATTATTATTATTATTATATTTTTAGGGAATAAACATGGCATGAGTTATGATTTAGATCATGTGATCAGAGACGGTACCCTACTCTAAGGGTAGAGTACTTTACTACAAGCCACTTTATTATTATTGTAGTTGGCGTGAATTATGATTTCTATCACATGATTAGAAACCATACCCTAAAGCAGGGGTCACCAACGTGGTGCTAATGGGCACCAGGTAGCCCGCAAGGACCACATGAGTAGCCCGCTGGCCTTTTCTAAAAATAGCTGTTTCCTACTTTGTTAAATCATTGTTGATAATTATTATGAGAAATCATTACCATGATTAGTGTCTTCACATAGATGAATATCAATAATTATTAATAATAACATATAATAAAAGGTAAATTGTGCAAATTTGTTATTTTAGATCAAACTGAAAACTGTGTGTATCAAACTGGTAGCCCTTCACATTAATCAGTACCCAAGAAGTAGCTCTCAGTTTTAAAAAGGTTGCTGACCCCCTTATCTATGGTATATTATAAGCACTAGCTACATTATTATTATTATTATTATTATTATTATTATTATTATTATTATTATTATTACAGCTTCTTTTGTGTAACCCCTTCAAAGAACTCAACAACAGAAACATCTATTTTTGTACATTCAGTTTGCAATCCAGATACAGTATTTACACCAATATTTACATCTCAATTAAGAAAGTCTTAAAACTTGGCTTCCAGCCAACCAGACGTCACTTCAATCACATGGTGATGCACATCATCGCTACTAATTCAACTCGTTTATCTTGCAGCTTTAGCTAAAGGGCATGTACGGCGAGGCTGAGAGATGCAGCATGTCCTTAAAAGGAACCGCAACCTCCATGCTGCTGGAGAAGGACTCATATCATTGGTGTCCATCAGGAATGGAGGACCGGAGCTGAACTTCACAGAAACGCTCCCTACTGAGATAAGTGTGAAGATCTTCGGTGAGCTGGACGTGAGGAGCCTGTGTCACGCTTCGCTCACTTGCAAACGCTGGAATGTAATCATCGAGGGCAGCGATAACCTGTGGAGGAGCCACTGTCTGGACACGCTGGCCGTCTGTCACAGGGAGGTGGACGGAGACCGGAGCAATGGGTTGTCCTGGAAGGTCGGTTACTCACAAGGTCATAGGTTCACGTACACCTTGCAGAATGTCTTCTGGGAAGTTTTCGAAATATCAAAAAACGTGTGTAGACACCTGACCATGGTGGGGTTGGAATGGAAGATCTTGAGTGGCCCAATATAGAGCTCCAACACCAGGCTTCCTCGCCTCACCCTGCATCAGTACCTGACTTTAATAGCACCTATGTGGCCGAATGAAATCTCACAAATCTCCACAGAATCTATTGGAACATCTTCCCAGAAGAGTGAAGGCTACTGTGAAAGAAATTGAAGACTAAAGGTGGAATGAGATGTTGATAAAGAATCACATGAAAATCTTATGGTCTAACTTCTAAAGTAAAACATTGAACATTATGCAGATGTTGCTTATGTAAACATATGACCACAGCTGTGTATAGTAGGAAGAGAGAAATCCACGAGTTCACACTTCTTGTTCTCTCCGAACGTACAGTGTGTGATGAAAAACGTTCCTTCCTGGCTTTTTCCTCAAGGCAAAAGGGGAACCTAATGTAGCACAGAATGTCCATTTATTACAGCTGAACAATGTTGAGGTCTGCTGTGATGGTGATCAAATGCAACCTGTGGTCCTGAGCCATCATAGCAGACTGCTGACATTAGGTAGAGTCCAAGTCCGTCCTTAAAGCTCCTGTTCTCGCTCTGTAATTTCATGGATCTCCAGGCTGTTGAAAATGGTCACTGCACAATGAAGCTACAACAATAAACAGTGTTACAAGTGAAGTGTCATATGAGAAGATTTATATTTTAGAGTAGTTCTGCTGAATTCAAGCGGCACTGTAAAACCAATCACACACTTTTATTCAGAACGCAGCGTCCAATCAAAGGGTTTTGATTCGTCACTTCTGAAAAAGTTGCATTTACGATTCCTCTCATTATCATAACTGCCATTTTAATGAGATTTTTAGTTTTTCCGCTGCGAAGCTGCGTATAACTCACATCAGACTCAAGTCATGGACTGTTTATTTTGTTAATGCACTAGTAGATAAAAAATTTACTATGCGATTTGTATAAATTTAACTTTACTTGTACTTAATTAGGATTTGATTGAATCCATAAATAATGACTTTTACTTGAGTAGAATGTTTTATGACTCTTTCCACCTCTGCCTGTAGGTGACTCTGGTGCGTAACTACCAGAAAAGCTGCGTGAAGAGAAGATGGTTGAAGGGAAAGTACAGCAACATCCGCTGTGCTGAGGATCTGCCCCAGAACAACATGTGCGATCTGGACGTGGAGACCTGGGGGGAAATCCTGGAGGCTGAGCTTGAGCGATAAACATCGATGACGATGATGTCTGAAGAACTTACTTTTCCTCTTTTTAATGACATTTTTAAGGCAGTCTCCTCTGTGTTAGAAAAACACTGGATGTCTCGAGTGTCAGATGCTGCCTGGAGAAACGACCGTGTTCATGCAGTTCATTAGGGACAGACTCGCATTTATTGTGGGAAAATTATCCGAAAGGACCGATGGAGCTGTAAAGACCTAAAATGGAATGCACATTTACACCATTTTAATATCTAAATGCAGAAAAAAAATATTTGTAAAAGTTTTTTATGTACTGTTATCACAATTAATATCATTATTATTATTAACATGTTTTTTCAAAAATGTTATATATTACTGTAAGTTAAATCTTACAAATCTGTTGTATGTAATCTCATATTTCTGTGTCTACAAGAAAAAAACACATTTACAGTACAGTGTGCTGTATGTTCATTAAATTAAAAAGAATGAATTTTATTTAATGTTTTTTTTTGTTTGTTTGTTTGTTTTTTTCTTTTGGACAAAACTTTCTTTTCGAGAACAAACATTGCGGTGTGTGCCATGTGTCAGTTTTGGGTAAAATTGCTAATTATTACACCAGATCAATATTCAGACCTAATTAAAAGCAAATTGTCATGAATTGTCCAATTATTTATTTATTTTGTTTGTTTGAATATTTTTTTATTTCTATTGTGCTTTTAACAGCGGTTGTTCTCACAAAACGGCTTTATAGAAATAAATCATTAAAGAGTATAGACATTACATTACACATATATATCAAGAGTATAGGCTTTACATTTTATTTTTTAAGGGTAAAGACTTTACATTTTATATTTTAAGGGTATAGACTTTACATTTTATATTTTAAGAGTATAGACTGTACATTTTATATTTTAAGTGTATTGACTTTACATTTTATATTTTAAGAGTATAGACTATACATTTTTTATTTTAAGAGTATAGACTTTACATTTTTTATTTTGAAAGTATAGACTTTACATTTTTTATTTTAAGGGTATAGACGTTGCATTTTATATTTTAAGAGTATAGACTATATTTTTTATTTTAAGTGTATTGACTTTACATTTTTTATTTTAAGGGTACAGACTTTACATTTTTTATTTTAAGAGTATAGACTTTACATTTTATATTTTAAAAAGTATAAACTTTACATTATATATTTTAAGGGTATAGACTTTACATTTTATATTTTAAAAGTATAAACTTTACATTTTATGTTTTAAGAGTATAGACTTAACATTTTATATTTTAAAAGTATAAACTTTACATTTTATGTTTTAAGAGTATAGACTTAACATTTTATATTTTAAAAGTATAAACTTTACATTTTATGTTTTAAGAGTATAGACTTAACATTTTATATTTTAAAAGTATAAACTTTACATTTTATGTTTTAAGAGTATAGACTTAACATTTTATATTTTAAAAGTATAAACTTTACATTTTATGTTTTAAGAGTATAGACTTAACATTTTATATTTTAAAAGTATAAACTTTACATTTTATGTTTTAAGAGTATAGACTTTACATTTTATATTTTAAAAGTATAAACTTTACATTTTATGTTTTAAGAGTAAAGACTTTACATTTTATATTTTAAAAGTATAAACTTTACATTTTATATTTTAAGGGTATAGACTTTACATTTTATATTTTAAAAGTATAAACTTTACATTTTATGTTTTAAGAGTATAGACTTAACATTTTATATTTTAAAAGTATAAACTTTACATTATATATTTTAAGGGAATAGACTACATTTTATATTTTAAAAGTATAAACTTTACATTTTATGTTTTAAGAGTATAGACTTTACATTTTATATTTTAAGAGTATTGACTTTACATTTTATATTTTAAGGGTATAGACTTTACATTTTATATTTTGAGGGTATAGACTTTATATTTTTTATTTTAAGAGTATAGACTTTACATTTTATATTTTAAGAGTATAGACTTTACATTTTTTATTTTAAAAAGTATAAACTTTACATTATATATTTTAAAGGTATAAACTTTACATTTTATGGGTTTGGCTGGGGGTATTTCAGGGATTAGTCATGTGTCTTTATCTTATTTTTGGGAACTGTTCTACCGGTGCAGCTTCCTGGGAGCGGCCAGCAATCGGGTTGCCAAGTCCTCGTCAAATCCCGACAACGCTGTACACATTTTCTATTTTATTATATTTTTTAATGATATGGGTGTTTTATTTTTGTATTTTTTTTTATTGAGGTCCAACGTAACGTGTGAACGTATTTGCGTTCTCGTTACTATTTTAATAATAAGTTAAATGATACATTTTGATGAAAGAAATTTAATTTATCCCTTTTCAGCCTTTTACAGTAAAACGTTTAACCTGAATATCCTGGAGTGCATGGATATTGGTCTGGACTTCAGTCCAGGTGTCATTGCATATTTAGTTGGATTATGGTAGGTTTCTGACTGACATTGTGGGACTTGACATTAAAGACTGGACATTGATCTGGTTTAGGATTGGGTTTTAATTGACAATGGATTTGTTTTGGGAAAATTCTGATTGACCATTAAGTCATTAAGTCACATGGTTCTTGTTTGAGGGTTGGTATTGACCAGACATGAGTCTTGTTTAAAATTTGGTTTAGACATGATTAGACATGGGTCTTGTTTGAGGGCTGGTTTTGAATGGACACTGGTCTTGCTTGGAATTTAGTTTTATTGGACATGTGACTTGTTTTGGGTTTAGTTTTAATTGGGTTTTGATTAGAGTTTAGTTTTAATTAGACATGGGTCTTGTTTTAAGATTATTTTAATTGGACATGGGTCTTGATTGGAGTTTAGTTTTGATTGGACACAGGTCTTGTTTGAGGATAGTTTTTATGGGACATGTTTCTCGTTTTGAGTGTTTTTGATTAGACGTGTCTTTCTTGATGGCTGGTTTTAATTGGACATGGGACTTGTTTTAGGCTTATAGTTTTGATTGGACATGTGTCTTGTTTGGAGGCTGCCTTTTATTGAACATGATCTTGGGGGCTGGCTTTGATTATATTTATGTTTTTATATATTAAAGTTCATTAAGGACACATGGCCCAGAAAAAAACATACAACACTACAATCATAACAACAATCATACAAAAAACCCAGACATAATCCACAATATTAGATATTTGCACCCAGACTTAAACGCCAAGGGATTTTGTTTGGAGGACATGGGTTTTGTTTTGATGGACTTTTTTGGGTCTAGGTTTCGGACTACTTTTGATTTGTCATGTTTCAGCCTTGGTTTGGTTAAAATAGGATATTGGGCTGATCTGGCGGATCTGGCAACCCTGGCTGGGCTCTTCCACCATCCATTTACACGCAGGGAGCGCAGGGAGCGCGCACAGGCCCGTTATTATTATTATTCCTGGTGTCTCCATCATGGCCGACGTTCCAGCGTTGATTAAAATTTGCGTGTCTTTGAAGATGGAGCCGAACGACGGCCCGGTGTTCTTTAAAGCGGACGGGTCGCGGTTCGGACAGACGCGAACCATCAAACTGCTGACGGGCTCCAAATATAAGATCGAGGTGGTGATCAAACCGGGGAGCGTCGAGCCCGTGTAGGTGTCACCGCACCACCGCTCAGGATTATTTTATTTACTTGTTTATTTATTTACCGTGGATGAATGGGGGTTATGATGTGTGTAGTAACACGCCGGAGGGTGAGGGTGAGGGTCTGGTGCTCGGTGCACCTGATTCTTCTAGATGTCCACAGAGACATGGATGCGGATGTCCATGGATGCGGATGTGGATACTTCAAAGATACATTTACTGTCCGGCTTTGTTTCTTTATTCCAACCGCAAAAATGAATAATGTAATCAATCAATACATAAATTAATTAATTAATTAACCAATTAATCAATTATGAAATCAAAGCCTGGTGAAATCGATGCCCGCTCACCCTTTACGTTCAAATAAAAAGGAAAAACAAGTAGTGTGGATGAAAACAGAAGCAAATCCCCAATACTAATGTACATTTGTTTGTTTGTTTGTTTGTTTGTTTGTTTGTTGTTTTCAGCACTATGGGGATCGGCGGAAAAAGCTTTGATCTGGAGCAGCAGTCCAAAGATGATGAGTCGGCCACATACCATGGGTTTTATGACACTGAAGGTGTTCCTCACACCAAAAGTGGAGATAGACAACCTGTCCAGGCCTCCATACAGGTAAACCAGAAAACATAGAGTTTATTACAGGTGCATGGAAAATGGTGTTGTGTGTGTGTGTGTGTGTGTGTGTGTGTGGGGCGAGAATCCAGGTTTTACCGTAAATACCAAACCAATTGAGTCTTACAGATGTAGCCTTCATCTAAATCTGGACACATTCGACACACATCTGCAGGGCTGCAACATTCATATTTTTCATATTTTTTTTTTTTTATTGTTAATGTTGTACATCATATAACAATAATGGGTTTTATTGTCTTACATCTTAAACACTATTAAAGTGGCTGAAAAAAGTAAATGTAGAAGATGTTCAGAAGATGTGTGATTTCTTTGTTTTTTAACCCTTTCACGTTTATTAAAATCGACAATGTATTGTATTCGTTCGTGTCATATTCACATGAATTTTTATCCTAATTAAGCATAAAGTTCTTTTTATTTATTTCTACTCAATCGAACCAAGAAGCAGCTTCATTCCCATCAATCGGCCATTGGACACTATAGAAACATCCACTCTGGTTTCATTGCCAATAATGCTGACGTCCTCAGGGAGGTCGGTCGCCATGGCAACGTAAAACGGTTTCTGCAATCGAGGCTACCGAGGGCTACGATTCGCTGACGCTGGAGACTCCTTTAATAAATTCGATATCTGGGCACGGGAGATATTTTCGTATCCGAGTCGTCACTATGATACGGTACCGAAATGAGCATGTTGCGATTCGCAGCTGTCATGGTGATCGACGTGCAAATGCAAACACGTTATACCTTTTTTTTTCTGTGTTTCTGTAAATTTAGACGTTCGTGATTTTCAGATTCCTTTCCTGCGACTTGTGCGGTAATGTAGAAACGGTCAAATCGATCCTAGGCCCAGACAAAAAAGTTTAGATAAACCATTATTCATCCCGCAGTGGAGAAACTTCCATTTCAGCAACAACTAAAAAAAAAATGCAACTATAAAGAGACACAGTGCAAATATATACAGAATACGAAAAATAGTAGTTATAACGATCGAACAAAACCAGGTTACTGCACAATTAAAATTGTTATTGCACAGTTTAAATGCAGGAAAATGGCATTATATAGTATTATGTCATTCTTTTTGCTCTATAGTCACTACATGATCTCTGTATAAATGGTTACTTTACCTCATTTTCTGTACTTTGCTCTAAATTTGCGGTCATTTGGGCAGGACTCATTACCTCAAACCTGCACTTTTGATGCAACATAATATGTATACATAAGTGTCTTCTACTTCTTCTTCGGGATCATCCGTCTCCATACCCTCCTGTCCTCTACATCTGCTTCTATTAAACCAACCACCTGCATGTCTTCCCTCACCACATCCATAAACCTCCTCCTTGGGCTTCCTCTTTTCCTCCTTCCTCAGCATTTTTCCACCGATATACCCCATGTCCGTCTTTTGCACATGACTAAACCATCTCAATCATGTCTTTCTCACCTCGTCTTCAAAACCTCCTCCTACGGTTTCAAGATTTCTAATCCCACCCGTCCTCATCAGTCCTGATGAAAAGCTCCTTCAATTTCTACAATTTCTGACCTCCTTTTTTTTGGGTCCAATCAATATATAAATATAGAATTAATTTGTAACACTAACCTTAGTTTAATTAGATTTTGAACGTTTAGGGTTGTTTTTGGACGATTTCAACACCGATGTGGTCGGTCGTGGAAAGGTGGAGGTAAACTAACCCCAAAACAACCAGCTCTTGCTTTTCAAACCTGACCCTAAATTCTATTCTGTCTCAGTTCAAGGAGGCCGGCGTCTTCGAGACGGTGTGGCAGGTGAAGTACTACAACTACTACAAGCGTGAGCACTGCCAGTTCGGCAACAAGTTCAGCTGCATCGAGTACGAAGTGAAACCCAACGAGACGCGCAGCCTGATGTGGATCAACAAGGAGCTCTTCCAGTAACGGCACGGCGACTCTGCGTGACCCGTAACCGTGGCTGGGCAGTTTGCGTACTCTGTAATAATCGATTCAAGACGACGGGCACGTGTTAGCATGGCTAGCGCTCTTCAACTTCTGTGAGCTAGCAAAGAGGAAGGAACCTGTGGAAATCGATATGATTTATTTTTTGTTTGATTTTGGCCTCTTATGTGCATGTTACACATATCGTTATTTGTTCCCTGAACAGTTTTAGATTGGGGGGGGGGGGGGGGGGGGGGTTATGCATATTTTTTGATTAGACATATCCAAGTTAGCCATTAGTGACCATTAGTGATTATACCTATTATCACTGATATAATGTAGAACTTACTTAGAACAATACTTCGTAAAATGTACGGAATTACAGCAGAAAAATCGCTTCACAGGTTGATAGAGGCCAAGGGAGGTTTGATTATGGAACCCAAAATGTCTAGCACATCTCACAAGCACATCTGGATACTGAATTGTGTATTTAGTATATTTTGGTTTTTTTTGTTTTAATCCTTTCGACTCATCTGGAATGAGATTATCATTAAATTTGGCACCTACAGAGCATGTGAGTCAGATATTTACAAGGACTGGACTTTTTTTCAGCCCTCAGTCTGATCTTTACGGAAGTCCAAAGAGGCCATGTGTTAAAATTTGTTTTCTCGTGATCACGATTTTCTCGACATAACAAACGTTTTATTGTGATTTCGGCACAACGAAAAAAAGCAAGAAACTAATATTGTGATGCACATCTCTCATTGTAGCATCAGATTCCTGGTCTTAGCAGGCATGAGTGGAACCGGATGTAATCTTCTGCCTTTGTAGTCTACCTGCATTCAGGTTTTATCATGTTGTCTACACAGTTAATCCTGATAATTTCTTTTTACCTTGAACCGGCACCACCGGATGTTTTTTGTGTTTTGCACCATTTTGTGCTGCATGTGAACATCCCAGATTCGGCCCCAGATTCTAATTTATAAAAATAATTCTTCATCTGATGCTCCAGATCTTCTAATTCAGGGGTGTCCAATCTTTTCCACAAATATCTGATGTGGGTGCAGGTTTTTATTCCAGCCAATCAAGAGCCACACCTGATAGTCCATTTAAAATAAAGATCTAAACAGGTGGAATACAGGTGTAGCAATGCCAAAATGCAATTGGCTAGCTGGGCAAAATGCATGAATGATCAAAGGTCCAGGAAACATCTAATATAGTGGCCACTTGGATTGATAGCAAAGTGTAAAAACTGCTATAGGAGGAGGTCTGATATGTCTTTCTTCCATCGTCCAGCCATTTAAATATGTGACACACATGCTCTGTGAAAGGATCTATCTATCTATCTATCTATCTATCTATCTATCTATCTATCTATCTATCTATCTATCTATCTATAATGCAGCAAGAATT
>MU551540.1:815296-827796 GCA_024362625.1 Silurus asotus | reverse complement strand
CACCCTGAAACTTGAAACTACGTGGAAAAACGTGAAATATTTCTAGTGTAGCTTCAACAGGACAAAAAAACAAGACCCCCAAATTTATTTAGTATTAATTGTAGCAAGATTCTTCAACATGCAGATATTCATCTTCCTCAATACTAATAATCTATCTATCTATCTATCTATCTATCTATCTATCTATCTATCTATCATACAGTATCATCCTCTGTCTCTCTCTATCTATCTATCTCTATCTGGAAGTCTGTCTGTCTGTCTGTCTATCTATCTATCTATCTATCTATCTATCTATCATACAGTATCATCTATCTATCTATCTATCTATCTATCTGTCTGATACAGTATCCTTCTCTCTATCTATCTATCTATCTATCTATCTATCTATCTATCTATCTATCTATCTATCTTATCATACAGTATCATCCTCTGTCTCTCTATCTCTCTATCTATCTATCTATCTATCTATCTATCATGCAGTATCTATCTATCTATCTATCTATCTATCTATCTATCTATCTATCTATCTATCTATCATACAGTATCATCTATCTATCTATCTATCTATCTATCTATCTATCTATCTATCTATCTATCTGTCTCATACAGTATCCTTCTCTCTATCTATCTATCTATCTATCTATCTATCTATCTATCTATCTATCTATCTATCTATCTATCTATCTAATCATACAGTATCATCCTCTGTCTCTCTATCTATCTATCTATCTATCTATCTATCTATCTATCTATCTATCTATCATACAGTATCATTCTCTCGATCTATCTATCTATCTATCTATCTATCTATCTATCTATCTATCTATCATACAGTATCTATCTATCTATCTATCTATCTATCTATCTATCTATCTATCTATCATACAGTATCATCCTCTATGTCTCTATCTATCTATATCTATCTATCTATCTATCTATCTATCTATCTATCTATCTATCTATCTATTTGGAAATCTTTCTCTTGCTCTATGAATACATCTATTGAAATGTTTGTCATTGTCCATGTATTAATTTATTGATTGATTGATGAGACTATGAAGGTAAAGGATTTTTCCTGTGAACGTGTTGAAATAATTCCCTTTGATCTTAATCTGTGTAGATTTGATATCTCTATAAATCCACTGTTGGGTAATTTGGGGGGGGGGGGGGCAGATGTTTTAATGAAGACGCTGAATGTTTCCATGGAGACGGATGTAGGGGGGTTGACAGAACGTAAATTGCGTCACTGTCGACGTATCAGAGATCTTTATTGTGGAATCAGTTTTTTTTTGAAGGGTTGATCAGTAACGTCGTTGAGCGGATTCAGAAGCAGATCCGGTACTCATGGGCGAGTCAGTAGACGCTAAGTGCGGTCAGGGCTGAAGGTCCGTGTGTGTTAACGTTAATGTAGGCCATCGCTGCTGCTGCTCCGCATGCTTCCTCTCCTCTCGCCGTAAACGAGGCTCCGTCTATTTATGGTGCTTTTCATTCTGCTGGTCCTCGGTGCACAGCCCACCATCTCCGTCCAAACTTTACAGATCAGAACGTTCTGGAAGACTCTCATCCCTCTGTGTGTGTGTGTGTGTGTGTGTGTGTGTGTGTGTGTGTGTGTGTGGAAATAGGCCAGCTGGGATTCTTTATCTCATTCAGGCTCTGTAGCCTATTTAACATCCCATTATTCTACAAATAGAGGCGTATTCTCTATGGAGGTCACAGATCCAGGTTAATCAGAGCACCTGTACAGATCTTCAGGAAACCAGATTGGTAGAACACGAATCGTATCCATCAGCGACGTGATGTTTAATCTCGATCGCTGCTCTTTTGTATCGTTTTCAGCACGGCGTTTTGCCCGACTCGCTCACTTATATCCACACGAGATGACGTTAACGACTCAATTTATTATAGATTTTTAAAGTCATCTAAAATATAATTCTTTCAAAAAACAATACTGTGTGGGGGTGTGCGATATTGACCAAAACAAATAATATCTCGATATTATTATTTCTTTTATCGCCTGCGATGATTAGACCGTATTTTGCATAGTTTGTTACCGTGCTGCTTCCTGAAAGTCTGCTGTGAAAGTCAGCTGACTCCAACATTTTTTATATTCTTCATATCCTGTGAATGGACTAAAAGAACGTACGGTGTTTTGTGATAAACTCAATAACATCCAAACGCACCTCCATCCAAAAACATCAGTTACGATATTATTGTAGACAATGTAGAATCATACACCGCTACGTCTGTAAGTTAATGAGATGTAAAGTGATTTATGTTCATGTGACCTATTAATGAGATGCATGGCCACGCCCCCCTGACAACAAGCACGTGTAGTATTGATTGTGAGATATAGGTGCATTGAATTTCTATCGTATCGAATTAAAAAAAAATTCTTCTGGGTATAGCCTGTGGGCTGTAGCTGTGCATAGCGTTGCTGTTGCTATGGTAACCACTTGATGGTAATGTTGTGTTGAGTGGTGAGGGGGTGAGGGTGCAGGTAGAGGGGGTGGGGGTTGTTCTGACCTTTTCACACAGCGAGAGCAGAGCAGCATCTTTAAAGCCTTTAAAGTGACATTTGAAATCTGTCACTTGCTTCATGTCTCGTCGGGGTGTGTGTGTGTGTGTGTGTGTGTGTGTGTGTGTGTGTGTGTGTGTATCTCTGTATTGGATGAAAGAATAGAAACCAGAGAGGACAGAGGAAACATTAGACTTTAAAGTCCGCTGGTGTTTGAAAGTAGACGTGTTGGTTTCTCTTTGTGGAACGTAAAGTTGTCTCTTCCTTCTTTTGCCCCGTCTGTTCCCTCGCTCGAGACCTTTTACCCCCCCCCCCCAATGAGGTAATCCTAAACTCTCCTTCCAGTTAATTTGGTGTCAAAATAGCACTGGTTGCTTTGGCTGCACTAATGTTAGCATCGATGTTTTTTTTCTGTCATTGTAGAACCATTAAACAAGCAAACATGTTTGTTTACACGGCAGTCCAGGCTCGTCTCCACTTACACGCCCTCGTCTCCATCTGCGTGCGCTCATCTTCACCCTCACGCGCTCGTCTCCACCTTCTACCTTTACACACTCCTGCTCATGGATGCCAATTTCCACCCATACACGCTTCTCCTCACCTAAACACGCTTTCCACCCCACACACACACACACTCACTCCTCTCAACACTCCACCCGCACACACTCACCTGCAAACACTCACTAAAGTCCCATACTTCTTCTCCTCTTGTATTAAAAACTTTCGTGTTTTTCTTTTCTCTGTTAACAGACATTTTTCTGATTGAAGTCAGACTCGACCTTGTTACAGTTTGCGACTCACAGAGGTGAAAGCGAGCGGCTTTTAAATTTCTGATAAGGAGTGTTTACGTTTTCTATTCGTTATGTAAAGACAGAAAAACACTTTAAGGACAGTAATCAATGACGGGTGGAAAAAAAGTTTTTAAATCCTAAATTCTGCATCAAGTTTTCCGATTCCAATTAGATCTTTTATAAAGAATTATTTTTTTTGTATATTCAATATTTACAAATTAGAGTTAAACATTTATTTAAAATAAATTATGGTTTATAAAAATTTTTTCAAAATGATAAAAATCTGGAGGCAACTCTTTTTTATGTTATTTTATTTATGTATTTTTATATATTTCTCATTACAGAAATGCCAAGTGTCCAATTAGTGTTTTTTTTTTGTTTTTTTATTTTTTTAATTGCACTATCCTTTCTGTTTACTTCCTGTCCTCTTTTGTCTGTTTTCTGGTTTTCCTCTGCCTGGGGCCTGGTGGCTTCTGCAAAGTATATTTTTTGTGAGCTGGCTGCTTGTTATGTAATGTTTTGAGAAGTGGCTAAGTGATAGTTTAACCGTCAGAGCTTTTCGGTATGAACTTATTTATAAAATATCGCCCGGAAATTCTCCAATGTTTCTAGAATTATTGAGATCTGGAACTTAAGGACAGTGTGCGCCTGTGTCTGTTCTGACTGCTGCAGCTCTACACGCTCAGAGGAGAGCACTGAGTCAGTATAGTATAGTATACTAGTATAGTGTTTACTTTCCAGTGGCCCAAGATGTTATAATAGATAGCAAAGGATGGAAGTCTTAAGTCAGTTTCTAACTGTAATTGTCCTAATGGTTGGAAAGAGGTGAGATGGAGAGAGGGATTTAAAGAGAGGAATGGAGAGAGAGAGAGAGTGGGAGTGGAGGCTGTGCTGTCTTTATTATAAACGATTCCAGCGTGCAGAGCGACGGAATAATCAGTCTTCTCAAAATCCACAAACACCTCCATCTCTCTCTCTCTCTCTCTCTCTCTCTCTCTCTCTCTCTCTCTCTGCCTTTTTTTTCCCTTTTGTTCCCCTTTTGTTCTATCTCTAACAACACTGTCTCTCATCACTCTATACCTCTGCATCTTCTTTCTCTGTCACGCTCTCTCTCTACCTCTCTCTTTTCCCCTCTTACCTTTTTCTTCTTCTCCCTGCTCTCTCCTTCCCTCTCTTTTTCTCTTTTTCCTTTACCATCTGTCTCCTCATTTCTGCAGCCTAATTTTCTCTCTCTGGTGAAACGCTGTGCTTTTTCTCACGCATAATAAAACGTGCATACTCATGAACGCACGCACATCGGATTTGCGATGTGCAATCAGCATTTTCTTGAACCATCTGCCTCCCGTGATTCTGTTGTCTACAGTTTGACCATCCGACACCGATATCGTAATGCGATTTTAAGAATATCAATGCAGTCATCGGGTCGACCCTGTTAGCACACTCTTACTCGTGGTAACAAAAGAACAGCAGGTGCTCAGAGCACTATGACATCACTTCCTGTCCTACCTCTAACCTCCAGTATTGGGAAAATGATCAAATAAAAATAAAGGGAGAGATAAATTCTGTTTATTCAGTAAGATGAACCGAGGTAGCCACGCCTGAAGAGTTTCCTGCCTAGTCCCAATGTCCTCTAGGGAGGTGTCCCATTTTGCTTTTAGTGGTCTTGAATGAGGGCACTCACCAGAAAGGCTTTTCTTGGAGAAGTGTGCAAGCTGGTGTTCAGAAATCATCTCAGAATGCACTTTTAAAAAATGTATTTGTTCTCTTTTCAGGGAAATGAAGCAAGTTACCCCTTGGAGATGTGCTCGCACTGTGAGTATAAAAAAAAAAAAAAAAAATACTTTTTTTTAACTTGATCTTAAGTAAGGTTGCAAAATTCCAGGCATTATCAAGGTTTTCCATGGGAATAAAAATTGTGAATTTACAAAACTGCAAGTGAGCCTATAACAGGGAACTTAAATGTAGTTGACCAAAAGAAGGTCCTGCAGGGTAATTTTGGTTTAAAACAACCAGATTTAATGCAACTTCAGTTGAATTTCTAAGTGCACATTCATCAATCACATGCACACGGCACATTTACTGCAGGTCTACTGAGGCCTCAGTCACAAACAAACTGCACGAGATGTTATTGCACAACATTTTTTTTTAATTTCCACAAATGTCTAGTTAATTCCCATCAATTTGTATAAATTTACGGTACCTTTGCAATTTGGAATATTTCCCACATTCCCCCAGATGACAGGGCAAGTCCCTGTGAATCATCCGTTACTATGGAAACGATCGTGTGTTAGATCGGCCGAGTATCCAGACCATACTGACCCGATCAGCTTTGAGAATTCAATAAAGCCAGGCAGGCTACATTTCCTCTCGTCCTGCATTTCATTAAATTTTTTTCCGTTTTTAAAATCGAAAGAGTGAAGGCACAGAGGTAATGAGTTAGCTAACGATTAAAGCTGTTGCCATAGAAACAGGCCTGGGCACGAGCTCTCGGATAGGTGTAAATTTTACGACGGGTTTTTAGCGAAAGTGGAGTTTACGATCAGACTGCGCAGGAGTGACTCGGTTTACATCAGTGCAGGAACAGGGCAACGATCTCGGGTCTAATGGAGCTCACATAGCGATATTGGGGATGTAGTTTTGTTTGTGTGTGTGTGAGAGAGAGAAAGAGAGAGAGAAAGAGAGAGAGAGAGAGAGAGAGAGCGAGAGCTGATCCTAGACCAGTATGATGAGCTGAGTGACGGAGGCGTGCTGCTGTAAATGCCTCCTGACTGCTAAAGGTCAGACATGAGGGGCAGCCTTGCTTATTTTTAGTGTGTGTATATATGTGTGTGTTTGTAAGAGAGTGAGCGAAAGAGAGTGAGCGAAAGAGAGAGAGAGAGAGAGAGAGAGAGAGAGAGAGAGAGAGAGAGAGAGAGAGAGAGAGAGAGAGAAAGACATTCAAATGTGTGTTTTATTGGTTTGCTGTTTTATTGGTCTCTCACGCAGTAATAAAGTGTGTGTGTGTGTGTGTTCACATCCATATGTATTCCCTTCCCAGACGTCAGGAACTACACTACCCATGATCCGTGTTTTGTTCTTAAAACATCTCCATGGCAACTGGATCAAACAGCGCTGATCTGTCTCGCTCTTTCTCAATCACGCGTTCTTTCTTTCTTTCTCTCTCTCTCTCTCTCTATTTCCCCCTCTCTCACTATTTCTTTCTGACACACACTTTCTTTCTCTATTCCCCCCTCTACTTGTTTCTGTCTGTTTGTCGCTGTTTCCCTCTCACTATCAAGTTTCAAATGTTGCTTTACTCTCTGTCTCTTTCTCTCCTTCTTTCTTTCGTCTCTCTATTTCCCTTTCTGATTGTTTCTCTCTCACTCTCTCTTTGTCTCTCTAGTTCTCTCATTATTTCTCTCTGTCTCTCTCGCTCTCTTTCCCTTACTGTGTTTCTGTCTGTCCGGTCTCTATCTCTCTGTCCGGTCTCCTCCTGTTCTTGTTGTCTCTCGTGTTCTCCAGCGCAGGCCAGATTAATTAACAGCACATCACGTTAACACAGTGATTACAAGCCGGCCGGCGTAAAATTGAGCCACCTGTTGGTCAACCGGGCGCTTAGCAACTGTAACGGCATCCCATATTCCCCCCCGCAATTAGCAGCTACGGCCTCAGAGCTGTGACACCGTTCCCGTGACGGAGCGTCAGCTGTCTGTCCGGGAGTCGCCAGCGTTTCCACTGCACAGAACTCTGTGTGAGAGAGAGCGAGAGAGGGGGGGCAGAAGAGGAGAGGAGAGGATGAGCGAGTAAAGAGCTGTTATGAAAGCTGCATGACATATGTCTCTGTTAGATGTGTAGGGTTCGGCAAGCAACACACACACACTAAAGTCATGCATGAGCACACACACACACACACAATAAAGTCATGCATGAGGACACACACACACAGTCAATTCGGTCTTTATTTGACATGAGTTTCCTTGTTGCTAAGGGGCAACAATTAGGCATTTCCCCAAGACCCGGAGATATTTATCAGGGGGAATTTTCTTTTTTTTTTTAATTTTTTTACGTTTTTGAAAATGTAATATAAAAAAATGAATGTTGATGTAAAACAGATCTTCATGGATCTGGGGCATTGTCATGCTGGAACAGGTTTGGGTCTCCTAGTTTAAGTGACCCATTTTGAGCCTCTAACTGTAAGAAGCACCTATGCTGGAAAAATCAGGTGTACCAATACTTTTGTCTGTATCTTGGGTGGATGTGTGTCTACTGGCCTTCCTGGAATTTTTAACACTAAATAAATGTCCCTGAGACTGAAATCAGCATGGCAAAGGTGTGTGTGTGTGTGTGTGTGTGTGTGTGTGTGTGTGTGTGTGTGTGTGTGTGTGTCCTGTTTAGATTCAGCATGGCGTCGTATAGTGGGTGAAGTTTCCCTGATATCTGTAGGCGTTGGTGGTATTAGGGTCAGTCCCCAGTTTATAAATAGTTAATGAAGTTGGGTGGTTACATCACTGTGCTGTGAGCTGCTCATAGAGCACTGAAACAGGACAAAGCAGGAATGTTCTCTTAGATCTTAAGGAACTGTCTGGATATTTATGTATTGTTGAAACACAGACCTGTATTTTGTAGCGCTACAATAACACCTAAGAAGACGGACCTCGTACACGCACACGCACACACACACACATGCACACATGCACACACTCAAACAAACCTGCTCACCCACACACTCGTATGAAGATCTTTTATTTTGCATATTGCTTTTTTTCCGAAACCATGATGTGAGCGCTCTCTGTGAGAGAATCCAATCACCTTCTTTCCAATATATATATATATATATACATATATATATATATATAATATTTATTTTTTCCCTTTGTTGTCATAAACACGCACACAGAAAGCTGGTGGTGTTTGAGAATGACTGCTGCTATCAGTGCCTCTTTATTATTAAACAGGGCGATTAAAGATGTACATTGAACATTTGATTAATTATGAATCTAATGCAATTTCCTTCTGTATGTTTGACTCCTGGAGTTAAAAAAGCACTGGGTCCATGATCGCATTCTTTCCTGCGTTATAAGCCGGAATTAGAAACCGATAGCCGACGTGTATTAAAGGTAATAGAGATACACAACCCTGTTATAACCGTTGAAACAACGTCATTGCTTTCAAAAGACACCACAACACCGTTACTGGGCGTAGGCAAACTAGGTGCCATTGAGCGCCCCCTGCAGCGCAACCACCCTCGCCCATTTTATTTATTTAGTTTAATATACAGGAAATGTTTAACGGTATTTTTCGGACTATAAGCCGCTACTTTTTGTCCTACGCTTTAAAACCCGCAGCCTAAACAATGAAGCCGCTAGTTTATGTTTTTTACAAACTTCAAGCCAAAAAACTGAACCACATAACATTAGACCAATTAAATTTCCGATTTTTATACCTACGACGATGCCAAAAGAAAAACTCCCGACAGAAATAGTTGTGAAAGGAAGGAGGAAGACAGTGAACCATGACTTTCTTGGTAGGCTACTGTTTAGATACAAGCCGTTTTAACGCGTTGAGTCTGGGTAAAGGGAGAGCTTGCTAACTATTAATCTCTTAAGGCCTGGTTTTATTTACAAGTTTACTATTAAACAAAACACAGCAGACGAAGGTTCATCTCTGCTCTCGTTGTCGAGAAATGTCCCCAATAGTACAGTCCCGTAACGAGGGGACTGACTACTAAAGGTGTGTGTGTGTGTCCGTCCATCTCGCATGTGTGGGAGCTTAACAAGCCTGTTGTGGGGGCGGGGACTCGGTTTCAGCTTTAGGCTAGTAATGTGCTCAGTTCCTACAAAGATATGGCTGCTGCTACCAGGCAGGAAGCAGGTAAGATCACAATAAGCTTAAGAGAGGCTTCAAGTTAGTGTGCGTGATTGTAGGGTTCTTTAGGTTCTTGTGCGTACGTTTTGGTGAATCAGCTACTGTAGTTTTTTTTCTTTTTCTGCCTCTTCGTTTTTTCAGTTCAGGAGCTGATTTTTGTGAAGTGTGTGATGAATAAGCGACCCGAGTGTGAGCGATACTGTACAATCTGCGAAACTGCACTGATGAAACCGGAGCGTATCCGGCTGTAATAACAGTGGCCTAGGTGTAGGTGTATGTATACCAGTAGGTGTTACCGCGTGGATGCTTTTAATCATACGTATATAATGGAGCAGCATTGCACTCGAAAGGTTACAGACTCCTGATATTTCCCATGCAGCATTATAAAGGTGTTTGAGTATAAATCAGGATTCATCTGTAACGTTCGTGCAATCCGATGTTTTGTTTTGTCGCGCCCTCGCCGAACTCTTTGCGTCTCTCTCTCTATATATTTCAGTCGACGCTGATGAGATTAAGAGACTAGGCAAGAGGTTTAAGAAACTCGACCTGGATAACTCGGGATCTCTGAGTGTGGAAGAGTTCATGTCCTTGCCCGAGCTCCAGCAGAACCCTCTGGTTCAACGAGTCATCGACATATTCGACACGGACGGCAACGGCGAGGTCGACTTTAAAGGTGAGATTTTTGGTCTTTTGATCATCTTTATGCGATAAACTGATGTTTTAAGGGGCGGCAGACTACATTAGTTGTAGTAACTTCATGTAGCTGTCTGTTTTTGCATAGGATGTAATACACTATTCAAGACACATGGTGGCAGCACTTACATGACTGGGATTTTATTACTTTTTGTACAACTTTCACAAAATATAACCTCATATTCAACCTATACACACACCTTATAACGCAAGTCTGTATGGACAAAAGTTTGTGGACACCTGAGCATAAGATTTTTAAGTGCTTCTTTTTCTGAGCATCCCATTCCGCATTTAGCCCCGTTTGCTTTAAATACGTTCTGGAAAGACGTTCCACTGAATTTTGTGGAGATTTGTGAGATTTCATTCAGCCACATGGGTGTTAGTAAAGTCAGGTACTGATGTAGGTGAGGTGAGGAGACCTGGGGTGCAGTCAGGGTTCACATTCATTGTTTAATAGCATTTGGAGATCTTCCATTTCAACCCATGTAAAGCACATCTTCATGGCTTTGTGCATTGTGATGCTGGAGCAGGTTTGGGTCTTCTAGTTTAAGTGAATGAAAGATATAACTCTACCGCATCCAGAAACGTCCTATACAATTGTGTGCCTCCAACGTTGTGTTAACAGTTTGGAGAAAACCCATGAGTCAGGTGTCCCAATATTTTTGTTCGTAAAGTGTATGAACGTGGAAATAATTCAATCATTCAGTGATTTTTTTTTTATTTTTTTTTAAATAAATCACTTACCAGATACTTTCTTCCTTCCTCTCTGTGTTTCTCTTTAGAGTTCATCGAGGGCGTGTCTCAGTTCAGCGTCAAAGGTGACAAGGAGCAGAAACTGCGCTGTGAGTGAAACACTTCTAATGCTTATAGTCCAAAACTGTGTTCCTATTTTACAGATTTTAGAGATGTTGTACATTTAAAATACACTAGAGGACTGGAGATATTTCCCCTTTCAACTCAACACACCACATCATTCTGGAAATCACTTTGTACACAGCAGCACTGTGATGTTGGAACACTTTCTATAAGACCCAAACCTGTTCCAGCATGACAATGTGCTCAAAGCTCCATGATGATATGCCTTACATACATTATATCCCATCCAAATCATTGGATTCAGGTGTTCCACTCACTTCCATGGTTACAGGTGTATAAAATCATCACCTGGGCATGCAGAATGCTTCTTCAAACATTAGTGAAAGAAAGAGTTGCTCTCAGGAGCTCAGTGAATTCCAGCGTGGTACCGTTACAGGATGCCTCCTGTGCAATCAGTTCAGTCGTGAAATTTGCTCATTACTGAATATTCCACAGTCGACTGTTAGTGGTGTTAGAACAAAGTGGAATCGATTGGGAAAGACAGCAACTCAGCCATGAAGTGTTCGACCACGTAAAATTACAGGGCAAGTCAGCGGATGCTGAGACTCGTAGTCTCAACAGGGGTCACCAACTTTCAATCAATTTATGTGGCCTTCAGATTATCTGAAGAACAGTACGTAGAGAGCTTCTTGGAATGTGTTTCCATGGTCGAGCAGCTGCGTCCAAGCCGTACATCACCAAGTACAGGTGCAGTGGTGTAAAGCACGTCGAGTCTGGGTTTGGCGGTTGCCAGGAGATCTGTTCTTCTCTGACTGCATTGTGCCAAGTGTAAAGTTTGGTTGAGGGGATTATGATGTGGGGTTGTTTTTTTAGGAGTTGGGTTTTATGCCCCCTTAGTTCCAGTGAAAGAACTTTTAATGCTTCAGCATATAACACAATTTCATGCTCTTTGTGGGAACAGTTTGGGGACGACTTGTTCCTGTTCCAACACGACTGCGCACCAGTGCACAAAGACCTGGATGAGCGAGTTTGGTGTGGAAGAACTTGACTGACCTCAACCTGATAGAACACCTTTGGGATGAATTAGAGCGGAGACTGCGATCCAGGTCTTCTCGTCCAACATCAGTGTCTGATCTCACAAATGAGCTTCTGGAGGAACGGGCAAAAATTCCCATGAACACACTAGTAAACCTTGTGGAAAGCCTTCCCAGAAGAGTTGATGCTGTTATAGCTGCAAAGAGCCAACATCATAATTAAACCCTATGGATTGAGAATCGGATGTTACTCAAGTTCATTTGCATGTGAAGGCAGACGACAATAACCTCCTCACGTCACCTACATCAGTACCTCACTTTACTAATAACCTTGTCTCTTTTTTTTTTTTTTTTGCTTCCTTCACGTGCAGTTGCGTTCCGGATCTATGACATGGACAAGGACGGTTACATATCCAATGGCGAGCTTTTCCAGGTGCTCAAGATGATGGTGGGAAACAACCTGAAAGACACGCAGCTGCAGCAGATCGTCGACAAGACCATCATCAACGCCGACAAGGACGGAGACGGCAGGATATCCTTCGAGGAGTTCTGCGCGGTGAGTGAAGCGGTCATTACATCAGCCTTATATGTGATAATCCGCCGTGCACTTTTCTGACCACGAGCTTCAGGATCTTGCTCCTAACCCTGACAATCCTCCTGTGTCTTCCAGGTGGTCGGCGGTTTAGACATTCACAAAAAGATGGTGGTGGACGTGTGAACGGACGGAAGACTCCCCTTTTATCAAACGCCTCTCTTTCTTTCTCTCTTTCTTTTCAATCACTCCATCTCTTTCTAAACGACCCCCCC